>CANXYC010607930.1:0-14163 GCA_948193065.1 Aleurites moluccanus | reverse complement strand
TTTAAAAATTTTTTTTTTTTTTTTTTTTTTTTTTTTTTTTTTTTTTTTTTTTTTTGTCCTGACCATAATATAGATATATGTTACTCATAGCTCATACACTATAATTGTGTTGTAGAATTTAAAAATAGAAAAATTCGCCTTTGACAAATATAAATACACACACACACACACACGGAGAGTGGAGGCCTAGACAGGGACATAGCTTCCTAGGCCTCCCTAGCCAAAATTTTTATTTGGCATATTTAAATTCAATTTTTTACATAAAAAAAATTTATTGGTCCGTTCAAATCCAACTTTTTATAAAATCCAAATTTTTAGCCCATATATATATATATATATATTGGGTGGGGCCCTGGACCCCTTTGGACCCAAACGTAGATCCACCGTTGTATTCAATGATATCGACATCACCAAGCCTTTTTAGACTCTCATAATTTATATTTGATATTGGCGACAAATAACTATCATCTTTATAAGACAAAGTATCAACATTCTTATCCATAATTCCATCATGCTATTCGATAGACATTACATGTATTATTACAAAATCTGATAAGCAAGAAAAGAAGTAAATATTATATTAACTCTTAAGCATCCCATGATTATACATAAGAAGATTACATGGAATACATACTCAAATTGAATAAGTAAAAAACTGCACATTTTACTAGTTGTTCTCCAAATATGGCTTACATTCGTGATTCCATAACTGTATTTACAGAGATTGATCTTAAAAATAAATTTTTAGAAATATTATAGAAAAATCAACACATCATAATTCAGTGATTTCCAAAAAATCTTTATAATTTTTTAACATTTATGTATTTTTTTCCATCGTCACTAATAACAAATTAGTACGCTTAAAAATTAGACAATTAAGTATTATTTAAATAATAATTATAAATCACTAATTACATTAACAAAACAATAATCATTAATCATATTTCGATTATCTACATTACCCATATAAACTTCAATTTTATTATATGTATTAATTATAGCAAAATTTACTATCTTATATGGAAATAATCAAATTTCACACAATTTAACAGTAATGAACAACCATAACAAATCCAAATTATCATCAATTACAAAACTTAAATAGCAAAATTATGATAAAATATCTCTTAATAGGAGATTGAATGTGGAGAAAGTATAATTCTTCTATACAACTTCATAGGAAATGCTCAAAAATCTCAATAATGGCAATGAAAGCCAAAATCATCTGAAACGAATCAAGCTAACACGCTATATAAACCAAAAACATAGTCAATATAAAACACGCTATCTAAAACAAAATATAGTCAGCATAAAACATATACTCCATCAATCAAACAATGTTATGTATCTCAATAAAAGCTAGAAACTTATTTGGCGGTATTATATTAAAAAGCATATCTCCCAATAAACCAAACTCGGTGAAACTAATAAGTGGTATCAAAATTAATGACTCGGAAAGCACAAGTCATTGTTATATCCCCTGTATTGCAACCTCCACATGAAATAGCAAGGTGACTCCTGGTATTCTCTAGTCGGTAGAGTATTAAAACTCATTACCATAAATACTTAAGATTTGCGTTAAAGTCTAAACTCAATGTGAAAATTCATACTTGAAAATGAAATTGTTAAAGTGTGATGGACCCATAAACTCATTGTATTAAGATTTGGGCTAAAATGCGGTATCAAAACCCATGAGTTTGTTCCCTCTCTAAATTTATAAAAAAATTCTCTTGAGGAATCAAGATTCCCGACGCTAGCAAATAATATTGTAGTGGATGGTTCAGCAGGAATAAGTGTATAGATGATGGTGGATTCCATCGCCACCTTCAAGTGGAAGAGTAAGATTACTTACAGTGGATCCAAACCGGAGAAAATAAAAGGGTTTGGTGACACCATGTACTCAAATCTTGAAAAGGCATCCATTTAAGGAGAAGCCCAAACACAATATAAAAACTCGCACTTGAGATAAAGATTGTTGGATTATCAAGTGTGAGTGAAATTTCACATCGAAAAGAGATGGAATTAATGAGAGATATATAAGTAGAAAAGAACCATAAACCTAATGCTTTAAGGTTTTGAATTGGTGTGTGGTATCAAACCCATAAATGTGTTTCCCCTACTAAATTCATGAAACAGATCTCCCAATAAATCCAACTCCCCCAACCTAACATATATATCAATAAACAAGTATGGTCTTTCTTTTATTCTTTATTTTCCTTTAATCCTGTCATAATTTCATTATTCTTATAATTTCCACTCTTCCAAGCAAGCAAAGTGTGCAGTACAAAAAATTTCAACTTTGCTAATATTTATCACATGTTTTCATTATAAACTGAATTTAGCATTATAGTTGGATCAGGGTGATAGAAGGTTTTTTTTTTTTTTTTTTTTAAGGTTTTTTCTTTGTTAGTTCAAATGATAAAGAGTCCAATTTAATCCGCATATTGTGAATTCCAATCACACCCAAGTGAAAGCATAAAAGACTCAACAAGCAAATTCAGTACAACTTGCAATTTCTTAGAGTTTACTACTATTTCTTTCACAATCATATTGGACCAACTCTGCATAAAGAAAACGATAGAAAGGAAAAACCTTTGTTTTTCTGAAGTGAAAGGAGAAGAAGCCAATATCATAATAATCCCAATAAATTAGACGAAGACAAAATCGAGAACCTGGTGGATCATGCACCAATTCATTAAGACCAGGGTTGAAAAACATTCAAATGGCTGTTGTTCAACTAGCATAACCACAATACATAAATAACATATATAACCATTCATTTTGAGGAAAAGACAAACAACAACATGATCAAGTCACCTATTTTTGAAAGGAATTAGTAAGTGCATAGTCAAGTCAACTAACATGCCTGTTTTTAGTCAGAAGTATTCGATATAAACTAGAGATGCCAAGAGGCTGCAGCTAAAGTTTCAAAATCTTTTTCTGCTTTAGAAATGCCTTCATTGATAATGGTAGCATCCAATTCCAAGGTGGCAATCTTAGAGTCTTTCGTCTCCTTTGCTGACATGTCGAATGCCCTTTTATGTTTTAAAGCACTCATCTTATCAATTGCATCAATCTCTTCTCCTAATTCAGTTTTTCTGCAAATGCACTCCATAATCTGAATTCGAGCTTCTTCTTTCCGATCCTGCAGCTGTCCTAGTTTATCTTTGATTGACAATAACTTAGTAAGATGATTAACTACTGCCCTAACTTCAAATCCGAGCATTTCCAAGTCAGCAAGAGTGTCCAAATAGCTCTCGAAAAGGTTTTTAGGATCATCAACTTGCAACTTGGATATCTTATCTGCCAAAGTAGCAAAGCTCACCATGTGACCAACAGCAAATCTTCTCGGCTTACCTTTTTACAATTAGCCAAATGAAGAAAATGTGGTTTTTGTGGCATATGTTGGAAAACTTCTGAAGATTCAACTTTTTCCCAGATAGACGAGTTCTTAATAAAAGGCATCATTGGATTCCCCACTGCCTTGCTGTTAACTGGGACATTTATTACAGGAGACTGCATCACAGTTCCAACTTGTCTTTCACCAGTATCATTCCACTGGTTCAAAGTATTATTAGAGCTATATCCTAGAAAATAATCATACTTGATCAGCAAAATACAGAATGCATGGAAATATCATACTCGGTTATCTTAAGTCATCAATTGTCATTTTAACATACATCTTCAATGCATAACGATAGCTGCTGACCATCAGTAGAGGTGCCACAGGATGTTTCAGCCATAACCACATCAGCAGACTTTGCCAAATAATTTGTTGATGGAACTATATCTGACATCTCTGCAGATGCACCTGGGAAAAATACCCATACAAGAAAGGTTAGAATTGAAATGAACTAGGGAAAATGAGAGGATGAAGATTAAGACTGTCATTGGTCTGATTTAATTGAGATGCTCTTCCATCAGATAAAAGGTGACCTGCCAAGTTATTAAATACTGTAGTCCTTAGTCAACCTGATATGCAACAACAGATTTTCCTTTTTTTTTTCTATTATCTTGTTAGCTTTCCCAAAATATCCTTTATATCATTTGTAAACTTAATTAAGAAGAAATGAAGGCAATGTTGTTTTCTCAAGTATACTGACTAAGAAGAATCTTGGAGTTTCACACTCGTTTTTCAGTGCCCATATTGTTTAACAGTGTAAATCACTAGTTTGTCATATATTTTCTCTAGTCTATACAGAATTTGGAAGTTCCTAAGAACAAAGAGGATTTCATCTCAAATAAATAAAAAAAAAAAAAAAGAAAGAAAGAGTTTTCTCATACCTGCAGGCCCCACGCCTATAATTCTGGGCAATTCAACTCTGTCTTCAAAATTCATTTTAGTAACACTAGCTACAGCTAGATCATGCTCGTCACCTGCATAAAATTGATGTATGTTAATTGCTAGATATAATTATGCAGCCTATTGTTCAGGCAGCATTTCCCTCATTTATCTGGGTTCTGACCACACCTTTCTGTTGCTGTCTTGTATAACCTTTACTCTGCAAATTAATCTCCTGTAGAGGTAAAGAACAATATCATAACCAGTGGAGTAGACAGAGTGCAAGAAAATGCATCCGTAGTTTAATTTAAATAATAATTTCAAACTCAACTAACTTTGTAAGATTGTATATGGTTTTCCTTTTGGATTTTAGTTTGTACCACTAGACATGCTCTTGCATGTTTTTAGCTCGGTTAAACTCCCTTATGATAGTTAGCGTAGCTCAAAAATACCGCATCAGGAAGTTGGCATGAAGTTTTTGGACTTGAGCTTCTTGTTCCCTCAGCTAAGATGACAGACAAGCCCATTTCTTTTGCAGCTGTATCCTGAACTCCAACATTGTCTTCCATAGAATCTTTATTTGTAGTATCCTCTAAAAAATACTTTGTCAGGAGGTTGGCATGAAGTTTTTGAATCTAAGCCTCTTGTTCCCTCAGCCAAGATGACAGACAGGTTCACTTCTTTTGCAGCTGTATGCTGAACTTCTATAATGTCTTCAATAGAATCTTGTTCTGAAGTGTCCTCTCCACCTGAAAGTCATTAGCATTTTTCCAAGTGAAATGAGAAATGTAATAAGCCATGTGAATAATAGAAGTGGACTTTGTCATTTCATTTGCTTGAAATCCAATGTAAGACCTGCTTTTGGAATTTGCTGGCTTTTGGCTGGAGAATTTGGCAGTCTGTTCCTATTTACCTTATAAACCATCATTTCATCCTTCAGTGCAGCTTCTTGCTGATTAATGTCCTTCATCAGTAAGAAATTTATCATAACAACCCGAATATGGTCATGGAATAAAAAGAAAGCCGAAGAGAGTAGCACAAAGCATTCACTTAATTCTTAAATGGGGAAATAAAAGTATTGATCAGTATTGTGCAGAGATAAATACAGCATGCATCAAAGAACTCAGGTTTGCTACCTAATCTAGATCAACTGTTACCGAGTCCATATTGCAACCCTAAAATTGGATGAAATTATTCTTTTGGTACTTCATGCAACCCATGATGAAATGTATGATAAACTCTTTTTTATTTATTTTTTTCTATGACCGAACTAGGCATCCTCAGGTTAATACATGGTATGCAAATCTTTACAATTGTTTATCTATCAAGTTTTAATTATTTAAAGTAGAAATTAATAATGGAAGTCTCCAAGAGCAGAATGTGGACTTACAACATTCTTTCCCGTAGAGGGGCTCTCAGATTCTGCAGATGCCTCAATACCAACCACTAGATGGTTTGAGCATCTAGTTACTGTACCATCAATCACTGATGCTCCTTGGTCTGGCATTTCAATAGGCATTGAATCTAAGCAACATGCTGAGGAATTTGAAAGGTTGGTAGTGTTTTCTGTTTTCAACTTTTTGGAAGGACATAAAAATGCAGCCTTACTGTTAGATGTTATCGTCTTTGCCCTCTTACTCTCTGATTTTTCATTACAGGGAGTTGACTGCTCTGCTGGTTTCATACTTGAATTTGGGCAAGAGATTGTCAGTTCAACACGATCCTCAGTAGCACATGTAATTCCAAGTTGAATTGCTTCCTCTGTACTTTTAGCATTGTTGTTGGCATCTGCCAACTGTCCTTGGCAATACGAACTGATGGATCTATCCTGAAACAGAGATTATGCACCCAATCACAGAGTAGCTTATTATTCTAGTTGATATTCCATTTGTGCAACATTAAAATTGGCTTGTCTATTAAAATATATGACCGAATAAAATTCTTTACATTTTTTTTTTAATTTTGGAGGAAAGAGCACGAGTATCATATCCATATCCAACATTATTGGTTTTAGTTGAATATGTTTTTCACCGAACAAAGAATTGATGTGCCATATCTTGAAAGCCAAGAATCTGTAGTTAACTTTCTTTGGCAAGTATATTTGTCACAAATTTCAGAATAATTGTATTCTATATACATATACACACAGAGACACACACATCAATATCAGGTGGCACAGAGAAACCCCACAACAGGACAATTTAAATCACTATAAAAGAACTATGACTGAACTCATAAAGCAACACATCCCACCCATCCCCACTGTGGTAGAGGGGAAACTAAGTGAAGAAAACATACGTTGGAACTGCTAATCCATTTGCCATTAATCAAATACAAATGTGGTCTAATTTCTGAGTGACTGAATTGACTCTCTTCATTTGAATGCTTTAGAATAACAGTATATCTTCCGCTGGTGAGAATTTTGGTAATGAAACCAGTCCTCCAACCCAAACCATAAAAAGCATCTACCTTTTCCAAGAGGTCAAAATTTTTAACCCTGACATAAGGAGGGGGAGGTCGGATATGAAAGGAATCAACAGATAATTTCTCAAGGTCATGCTTTTCAGCAATTATTGAGTTGTCATATTTCACCAAGAAAGAATTGAATCCAACTTCCTCAAGAACAGTTGCTGGGAAACAAGAATCATAATTTTGTTCACTAAGATTCACCTCTACAGCCATTCCTGTACAATAACCCTTTCATTCTCTTTGAAGGAGAAGCAAATTGAATGAGTTTTATGGAATAAAGACAATGAATCAAAATGCACATATTTCAAATATATAAATAATGTCTAAAACAAATATAATTAGAGGATCGACCTGCACAAATGAATGAGGTACAGCTTTTATATCTGCTTATTTCTATCTGGACAATAACAACCTCATGATTTTCAAGTCAACTTATCTTGAATTCATATAACACAAAAGATCATTTTATGCTAAAATCCTTGGCAACAAAATCAAATGACTAGAAACAAAATTACAATCCTTCAATCTTTCAAGAAGGCCTACACTGTGGCCATAAATTGCAAAAGGTGAATTATTTGGGAAAGAACAGAGGTTACTTTGGTCCTCTAATAAGAAGTGGGTCCTATAGAACTGCTTTTGGGAAGGACTGGAGTTAATGTAATAAGTCCTCAGTTGTGAAAAAACATCTTACTAATTGGTATATCTAGCCAACTATATACACATGCTTTATGAGCTCTGGTCCACAGAAAAAAGTGCACCATAGAGTTTAACATCATAACAAGTAGCTTTAAACAACAGAACATAATTGCAATTGCACATTATTATTTGGTTACACTACTAATAATGCTCACAGGAAAGCCTAACAGAGTGACTTTCTGCATTCTCTTTCCTGTTCCTAACAGAAATATAGGAAGAAAAGAAAAGAATTCTCATAAAGTACAAAACTTCAAATGATGGGGAGTTTGATTTTGCTATTGATCACACCACTAGATGACCTTAAGACCAAGAACAAAAGTTGCAGCCATCTAAAGATGAGTAAAAATACAGAATTTGATTGTAACAGTACTTCCAGAACACAGAAAAATTACTGATCGGGATTGCCACTGCTTCTAGAATGTGGATTATAAAGCTAAGAGATTTATTTTCTCATAAAGTCTAAAGCATGAGTGCATATAAGGAGAGTAGGAGACAAATATATATATTTTTTTTTAATTTTGCTAATATATGTATTGATTGAAGAGATAAAAGAGTTGTGTCCCTCAACAGATAACTGAAGCACAAAAGATAATGAATTAGAGTAAACTAAAGGATATTAGCCGTGAGTACAATTAATGGTTGTTACGGGGGAAAAAATGAAAATAAGTGGAAGGTGCTCTTCAGATTCACACATTTTCCAACACATTTAGGAATAATTTGCAAGCAGATCCATAATTTCAAATGGAGATGATTACAAGAAATGATTAACCTTTCCTGATAGTCCCTCCCTCCTCAAAGTAGCAAATTCATGCTTTCATACGCTCAAAATAATGCAAAAGGAACCACTTAACTTCTAAAATAATACTGAAACCACACCCATATGGGTAACTTGGAGACTAAGAAATGAGAAGAAAAAGTAAATCTAAAAAATAAGCACAACAAAAGGAACCCATTGGGATAAAAGGCGCAAAATTGAACCAAGCAACAAACTTCCATAATAAACCAAGAAAAACTCATATTAAAATGCGTAAAATTTAAAAAAGAAAGAGAAAAATAAAGACCCAAGAAGTCTTAAAAAGGAAAAGGAGGTACCTTTTGTTTTGGGGGTCAAACCCATTTGCCATTGATCCATACCCAATGAAACCTCATATCAGAAGGGCTAAACTCCATCTGATCAGGTGGGTCTTCGAAGACAACAGAGTACCTCTTGAAAGAGAAGTTCTTCTCTTTACAAATTGTAACTCTCGTGACAACACCTTTCCACCACCCATCACAATAAGAAGCATCAACCACATCATGTGGTTCAAAAGACTGATCAATGCCTTGAGGCGGTGGTAACGGCCTAATAGAGGAAGCTTCGACACATTCTATCAATGGCTTGCACTCATTGTCTGAATGCAAGGACTGATATTGAACCAAGGCCTTGCCTTTTGGGTTGCTCTTTGAAGGGGGTGAAATGATTGTGGCTTGAAACCATGCACCTCTAAATCCTTCTTCATCACTGCTTACTTCCACTCGTGTGCCCTTCGTGAATAGTTCATACATTCTTCTTCATTGTCTCTGTCTTTGTCCTTGGCCCCCATGCCTATTGTATTTATTGCTAGCTCCTTACTTTCAAGCGTTGTGGTCAAAGAAAACAAATATAAAGGGAGGAAAGGAGGTCCCTCTATTGCTACTCGTACAAGTAGGGAAATTGACACCTGAGCAGCTGAACCCAGCAAAAGTGGATTGGGTTATGGGTTTTGATTTTTGAATTCGACAGTTAAAAATTTCAGGAGCAATTCTTCTCTAAAAAATAATTTGGATTAGTATTAGAATGACAATTTAATCCGATGGCAGATAACTGGCCTGACTTTAATGGGTCGAGTTTTACCGGTTTCGTTTATTGATTGGTGGGTAGGATTTTAATTTTCAAATTCATTATGGGCACTGAGCGGGAATATATTATTATTATTATTATTATTATTATTAAAAATAATTTTTCATTTGTTTTTTTTTTTTTTTTTTAATTTAATAAAAAAGACGAATAAACAGATATAACCATTTTACTCGTCCGTTTTCTATCCCAACTCGTTTCATACTCGAAACAAGACAAAAAAAAAAAATTGGCGAAGCGAATGCGAATAATGACATGCTCGTCCCATATCCGCCATACTATCATCCTTGATTAGTATGCTTTTGTCGTGAAATCTATAAATCATGGGAAGAAAAATTTATAAATAAAATAAATTATATTAGTTCAATATCAATTTTAAATACTTCATCTATACCAAAAAGATAAATTTATTTCATAGATTAAAAAATTTAATTATTTTAATTTATAACATTAATTTTATAATTTTTTACTTAAAATATCATTGCCTAGAAAGTAGTTTTAATATTATCTACTGAATTATACACTTTTCAATTTTTTTATTTTTTAATATTTATAATAATTAAATCATTTATCTTAATTGACTATTAAAATATTTTTATATAGTAATATTAAAAAATTATTTTATTAAATTTATAATTTTAATATAAAAAAATAAAAATATAATTATATATATAATAATATTGATATAAAATAATAAAAAATATATTTTATAATTATCTACTAAATTAATATATATAAAAAATATGATTATTATTTTTTTTTTAAACGAATGAAGTATAATATTAATAATTAAAGTTCTTTTAAAATTTGAAATTTTTAAGAGTAATTACTTACCGTACAAAAGAAAATTTCAACCATTAATTTTTTACGTTTAAAAGTAAAGATTATGCCAATATAACTTATTATATTCATCTCAAAGTGAGGGATATTAATACTAATTAATAATATTGTAGCTTAATAAATAACTCACAAATCTAGAAAATGAAACATTAAATAATATTATAAATTAATAAATAACTCAAAAGTCTAGAAAATAAAATATCAAATAAAATACATTGCTAATATAATAAAAAAAATTATTATTTAATTAATTTTCACAGTTAAAATCAATATATTAACTTATATTCCTCTGTCCTAAAATAATAATTCTTTTTTTTTCGTCTCTTTCAAATTATAATTCATTTTATTTTTATAGGTGTTAATTTAGCAAGTGATTATTAAATATGTCATTTATTAATTTACATTAATATTATTATATATATAACTACTCCATCCGTATTAAAAAAAAAATAGTCATATTTTATTTTACACGTAAATTAAAAAATTTAATTATTTTAAATTTATTACAATAATTTTATCATTTTGTTTCTAAAATACTCTTACCTAAAGTACTCCTATTATATGCTTTCCAATATTTTTTTTTATTTCTTAATATTTACAATAATTAAAATACTCATATTTTTAACCTAAATTTATAATTTTAACATAAAAAAATAAAAATGTAATTATATATGTGATAATATTGATGTAAATTAATAAAGAACATATTTGATAATTACTTACTAAATTAACATCTAAAAAAATAAAGTGGACTATAATATGGAACGAACGAAAAAAAAAATATGATTATATTTTTGAGACAAAGAAGATATATTTTTTACATTTTTATGTTGAAATTACAAATTTAGGTTAAAAAATAGAAATACTTTAATTATTGTAAATATTGAAAAATAAAAATAAATTAAGAAATGTATAATAGGAGTATTTTAGACAAAGATATTCTAGGAATAAAATAACAAAATTAATATAATAAACTGAAAATAACTAAATTTATTAACCTACGAGTAAAATAATGAAATAAAATTATATTTTTGAGACAAAAAAAAGTAAAAAATTATAAAATAACCATAAAATAGACGCATAATTTTCAATATAAAGAAATCAACTTGCTTTGCACCAGGCCTCAGTTCAATTCTTGTGAAATATTTTTCAAATTATATATTTATATGATATCTAAAACAATTCACTTATTTTTATTATCTTCTCCTATTTTTTGAAATTACAAAATTACAAAAACTAATATCATAATTTAAAAAAATTAACATTATAATTATTTTTGAGATATAAATTATTATAACTAATTTAAGAAATATCAACATAAATACTTAATATATTTATAAATTACTATAATTAAGAGGTTGAGTATAACTAAGAGTTTGAGTTTCACTAATGTCAAATTCACCTTCCAACCCTCCATATAAATTATATGTTAAACTTAGAGTACCATTACTAAGTTGGTTCACTAGCCCTAAGTATTCCTTACTTTTTTACACACCATTTGGAAACTCAAATTTTGCAAGAATTTAATTTAATTCAATTCAATTTGTCAATTTTTATGTTTAGAAAGATATAATTAATATAATTTAAATTTTTTAACTAAAACAAATGAGTTATTTTTCAAAAATTAATATCATACTAAAATTAAAAAATTTTACTGTTGGATTTTATTTGTCGAAATGCTGGGCAGGTATCAAAGTAATCCAGGATTTGATCATTGGAAAGCAGCAAAGAAAATATTGAGATACTTGTAAGGGACAAAAGATCATATACTTACTTTTAGGAGGTCCGATCATCTTGAGATGATAGAATATTCATATTCAGATTTTGCTGGGTGTGTAGATACCAGAAAATCCACGTATGGATATTTGTTCCAATTAGCTAGAGGAGCAATATCGTGAAAAAGTACGAAGCATTCTTTCATTGCTGCATCCACAATAAAAGCTGAGTTTTTGGCATGCTTTGAGGCCATAGTTCATGGATTATGTGAATTTTAACAGGATTTATTTATGTTAAATTAGTGTTGAACCATTATGTTATCTCTATTTAATAATCACGTTAAGTATAAAACTGATATTGTGATACATAGAAGGGACTGTGTTGATCTAATGACATACAACCCCTATGATCTGTATTAATTCTTGCTTAATGGTGATTTATAATTTGACCACTTTGAATAAGGATTTAGTTTATTTTACACATCTTGTTTATTACTAAACCTAAAATAATATCATATTGGAATTAATCGACGGGTTCGGGTATACCATGATGGGTTATTGAACTCGGATTCATTAAGCATTAAGTATTAAATTAATTAATAAGTTAATTAATTTAATTATTTAAATATAATAATAAGTTATTATATTTATCTCTTATCCATTTAGAATATAAATATGATAAAATAATATTTCAGAATTTAAAAGAAGAAAAGATAATATTTCATTAGATGAAATATTATCATTATCCATAGAAATTCTAACTACGATAACTATCCTAGAATTCTAATCCTAATCTAGAAAAAAGAAGGAAGAACAGCTTTACATTCTCTAGAGAGGAAAAACATAGACAACAAGTTCTCTACAGAAAAAGAAAGAGCAAAGGCTTGCAATTATTCTCCCTAAAGAATTCACTATGGTGAACAAACTGTCACGATCCGATTTCCCGAGCCGCGACGATCCTAGGGCACGGGAGATGCCAATGGCGACCGGCACCCGTAGGACCCAGTACCATCACACAGTCTATCAACCTCAATATATTATTTATTTATTAGTCAATTACCATCCATTAAGCAATTCTGTTATTCATTCTATTAACCTGTCCATTATTCTGTCACCATAATGCCATTGGCTGTCACAAGTATATATCATATATCATGCATCATATATGTAATCAATATAGACCATCAATATCGGATATAAACAATGTTCATCTCCTAGCTACCCAATACATACCCATGGAGCAGCTAGATCATGAACACCAAAAATAATAATAATACAGCAATGCAAAATAAATATATACATCAGAAATCCGAAGCAGGAAATCCATAGAGAACATAAGACTAGATCCTGCTACCTACTCCTCTCCTGAAAGGGGTAACAAACAAGAAGGTGAGTATAGATGATACTCAGTGAATTTACATGCATCCCAATAAATAATAGTCACAAAAAGGCAATGGTATAGGTTAAATGAAACATAGTAGGAAATAGGAATATCAAAGTACAGTAAGGCTCGATAACAATAAATATGTTCAGTTATATATATATATGGAAAGGCAGATAATGAGATGGACTGTATGAAAAGAAATCATACAGTCTCCAAACAATCAATCAGATATCACTAGGCCGTATAGGTCACCAATATCAAATGAGCATAAGGCAGATCAAACCTTATGGCCAGGAACATAACCCCTCCAAGCTAGGGTACAATACTACAATATGCACAAGGTCAACAGTATCTCCCCACTCCCCTGTCGAATCAGAAGTTCTGCCAAACCATAACAGGGTCAAAAGCAAGGGATACTATAAGCAACAATGGCATCCGGATATCAATCAATCAATAATAATTGGTTTTGTATCAATCAATCAATATTCAACAAACTCATTTATAATGTCAAAGCTAATATACAATTAACAAAATCAAGTGTGATAATAAGATAAAGTAAGGAACAAAAGTGGGTTCGGTGGCCGAAACCAATAGGTCAATTGGCATACCATTATCGCTAACGACAATGGTGTTCAATTGGTAGGCCTATGGCATGTAAACCAATAAGCCAATAACAAGTAAACTAGGCAAATTATCAAACACAAGGTAACACACAATGGCAAGCCAACAGGTTTGGGTTCGGAGCAAAATTGACTTTCCTATTCAATCCAATAACAAGGTACATTGTTTCGTAACGTAAGGGCATCAAAAGCAAGATTAAACAACATTTAAATAGGGTCAAATTGACAAAGAAAAACCAAGGGAAATCAAACAAAAACATAGGCAAACTTAGGGCACAATG
>CANXYC010607767.1:0-20548 GCA_948193065.1 Aleurites moluccanus | reverse complement strand
TGTCATTTCCATCTTATCCATGTGATATATTTCCATTGATGTGATTGTTTACTTATAGTCATATTCTGTACTCATTCTGTATTACAGATATTCAAAGCAGATTGATTCATTTACTTCATATGCTTATTGCTTATTGATATTCCATTACTCATTTTAATGGTTGATGCATATTAGATTTATTGAGTATCATATATACTCTCCCTCTCACTGTTTACCCTCTCAGGTATAGAGTAGGAGGCAGGTTTCCCAGCTTTTGACTCTTTGTGGACTCTGCAGTGATTTAGCAGTGTGATTATATTAAACACTGTATTATTTTGTATGTTCATATCTTAGTTGCTCCATGGGTTTTGTATGGTATAGTTAGTGTATGAATATGTATGTATGGGAATATTAGAGATTATTAACAATATGATTATGGTATTTACAGAAAGATACAGAATGAATAGTGCATATGTGTAGTCTATGGTTATATACTGTTAGGAGATTGATGATGGGTATATATGTTTCCGCTGCGATATTGTGATTGCATTGTAGTGATTGATAGGTTCTACGGGTGCCGGTCACCTCGGCATCTCCTGCACCCTAGGACCATCGTGATCCAGAATCGGGTCGTGATATAAGTACAATCCAAACCGATAAATGATGTTAGTTTGAATAAAGTGTGCTACCTTTTTAGAATTCAACACTTGATAAGATGTTGTTTCTACCTATTTTGTGAAGTAATCTATTGCCATCAAAATATATTCATGCCCATTCGAGGATTTCAAACTAATGTGCCCTATAACATCAATGCCCTATGTAGCTAAGGGCCAAAGAGTTGCAATTGGGTGTAAAGGGACAAGAGGTCGCTTCTGGAGCTTTGCAAATATCTGACACTTGTGACATTTCTACACAAACTTAGCACAATCCTCATTGATTATAAGCCAATAATACCCTAGATTTGCAATTTTTTTGTCTAACGCAAAATCATTCATGTGTGGGCCTTCCTCAGCACTATGTACCCATTCCATAATTTGTTGAGCTTCCTCTTCTATCATGCATCTGAGTTGGATGTTGTCCCAAGCTCTCTTATACAATGCATCGCTATTTGGTATGAAATTACTAGCCAATTGTCTTATGGTTCTTTGATCCGATTTGGATACCCCTTCTGGATATTGCTCATTTTAAAAAAAAAATTTGAGTATGTCCCAATACCATGGCTTACCGTCGGCTAGCTGAATTTGCATACATATTGTATCATAACCTGGCTGCCTTCGTACTTCAATAACCACATGACGTACAATCTCATTTCCCATCATGTCTATCATGGAGGCTAGGGTTGCCAAAGCATCATCAAACTGACTCTTAGCTCAAGGTAAGTAATGGAAAGATAGCTTATGAAAAATTTTAGCTAGGTCAATTACGTGTTGACGGTAAGGAGCCAAACACTCTTCCTTTATCTTCTATTTGCCAAGAACTTGTGAAACAATTAAATTAAAGTCCTTATAGACCTCTAGATAATCAATCCTCATATTAGTGGAAACCTCCAAACCACATATGCAAGCCTCATATTCAGCTTTATTATTTGTCACCTCAAAGGCTAACTTAATGGCCATGGGTAAATGATACCCATTTGGTGTGACTAGTACTATCCTAACACCATAACCCTTACTATTAGCTACTCCATCAAAGTATAACTTCCATACTTCAGGCTCCAACTCCATAATGTCCTCATCCAAAAACTCGAGCTCAAATGGTTCATTATCTACCTAGGCAGCATCCAATTGATCAGCTATCACACTCCCTTTAATGGCCTTCCTTGGAACATATTTTAGATCAAAAGCTACTAGAACTGCCAACCATTGTGCCATTTTGCTATCAAGAACCGACCTCTCCATAAGGAATTTCAAGGGGCTATTGTTAGCGAAAACATATATTATGTATGATCCCAAATAATGTTGTAGCTTATGGCATACCTTAACCAAAACGAGACACATTTGCTGGATTTGATTGTATTTGAGTTCATGAGCAAGCATACACTTGCTTAAGTAATAAACAACATTCTCTTTATGCGAGTCTTTGACATTTTGAGCGAGCATTACCCCCATAGCTCCTTGGTCACAGAGAGGTATAACAACAAAGGTTTAACAGGCCTTAGTGGTTGCAAAACAAGAGGATTAGCAAATAATGCTTGATTCTTTCAATAGCTTGTTGGCATTCACCATTCCACTCTTTAAAAACTCATTTTTTTAACAATTTGAAGATAGGTCCACAAACATCAACCAATTGAGAAATGAACCGACTGATGTACTGCAAATACCCCAGAAATCCCCTAATTTCTTTTTTTTTTTTTTTTTTTTTTAGGAGTCGACATTTCCAAAATGGCCCTTGATTTGGATGGGTCAACTTCTATCCTCTTCTTGCTAACCATGTGCCCCAAGAACAAACCTGAGGATGCACCAAAAACACACTTAGCAAGATTCAACTTTAGATTATACTATCGTAATCTAAGGAAGAAACACCTCAGTGCATCTATATGTCCCTCTACCATTTTGGACTTGATAACTATGTCATTGACATACACTTCCACATCCTGGTGGATTATGTCATGAAAGATGGTTGTGGCCATTCTTTGATATATTGCTCCCGTATTTTTCAAACCAAAAGGCATGACCTTGTAGCAATAGGTGCCCCATTATATCACAAAGGTTGTCTTTTCCTTGTCAAGAGGGTAGACTTATATTTGATTATAACTCGTATATAGATCAATCAAAAAGACTATTTCATATCTGGCCATGCAGTCAACCAATAAGTCTATATGCAGTAAAAGAAAATCATCTTTTGGACAGGTTTTATTCAGATCTTTGTAATCCACACACATCCTTACTTTTCCATCCTTTTTATGCATAGGCACTATGTTGGCTAGCTATAAAAGGTAAGTGACTGGCTCAATGAAACCATTCTTCAATAACTTAACAACTTATTCTTTGATCTTGAGAGACCATTATGCCTTCAACCTTCGTAATTTCTGCTTTACAGACTTTACATCCTCATATGTTGGAATCTTATAGACTGTAATACCTGGATCGATACTTGTCATATCTTCGGGTTCCCAGGGGAAACAATCTAAAAATTCTTGAATTGTTTTAAATAAAGAAGCCTTATCATAAAATGATGATGCAATGAATGTGATTTTTAGTTTATCATTTATGCCCAGATTTATTGATTCCTTGATTTGTTCCTTTTTTATTTCATTTATCTCTTTTTCTTTTGATTCCTCATTTAAATTGGATTCATAAACAAGAGAGGAAGACTCAGGGATATAAGAGGAAAATTCAAAATTTTTTATGAATAATTGTCCGATCCTTTTGGATTACATCAAAATTAAAAGAAGGACCATGGAGGTCCTTTACAAACTCTAAAGAAGAAAAAAAAAAGACCAGGACTCTAAAGACTCTGACTCTGATTCTGACTCTGACTCATAATTGATTTGGAAAGGGGACATTTCATCAAGGCTATGAAGCTTCTCAATATGCCAGTTGTTGGATGCACTCAAAGTTGGATGGATGACCTTAGTAGGGTCTGATTCCATTTTGATTTCAATTGTGAGGACTTGCTCAAAAAGAGTAGCCTCTATGTTTTCCACCCAATCTTGATCCAACAAGTAGATGGATTCACATTCATCTAAACTGAGCCTAACATTAAAGAATATTTCAAAGCCCATAATTAGTTTCTTAGTTAAAGGGCAATACCATGGTTCAGAAAAACCGTAATAAGGAAAATCCTCTCCCTCTTTTACAAAATACCCATTCAAGTTTTTGAAATAGGGGCGCATCTGCCAATCAAAGTTCTCACCTTAACCTCAACTCTCCTTTTAGCCCTTAATTCAATCCCCTTCAGATCCTCTTTGGTGGGCTCATAGCCAAGCCCAAAAGATGGGTTGGCTATTAGGTATTCTTTGAAAGAGGTTATCTCCTGTTACTTCCTCCCAAGACCTTATTCCTGCTCAATAAATTGAATGATGTCAAAAAAAGAAACCAGACAATGGCACACTATTCGGTTCTGGCTGGATTCTTAGAATGAGAATAGAGCTAGGAACTTCACTCTTCCCCTGCATGTCACCTTTGATAGTGACAATAGCAGTCCCGTGAGGAATTTTAAGATTTTGATGCAAGAAGGATGGGATGGCTTTTGCCTTATGAATCCATGGTCTTCCAAGGAGGAAATTGAAATATGCAGGTACATCAACTACTTAGAAAGGGACAGGAGTAGTTATGAGTCCAACTGTTACATCAAGAGTAACCACACCAGGACTTCCCTCTTAGTGTTATCATATGCCCTCACAATCTAATCGGAGGGGGTGAAATCTGTGGCTTTTAGGCCCAAATAACTTGCAACTTTTAGCAGGCACACATTCAGAGCTGACCCATTATCAACTAAAACCATTGGGACTGTCTTTCCTTGGATTATCATATTTATATATAAAAGCATAGTTATAGTTTTCTCCTCATTTTGGCAGATCATGGTCAGTGAATGAGATAGAAACAACCTTGTTTAAGTTGGTGAGTGAGGCAACTAAGGTTTTAGGAGAAATGTTGACTGGGGTTTGACATTGGTTCAACACCTTACAAAGAGCTTGATGATGTGGGAAAAATGATTGGATGAGGCTCCAAATGGAGATGCTGGCTTGAGTTTTCTTTAATTGCTTAAGAATAACATCCTCATTAGGCTCATTATTCATTTTTTCCATAGGAGGGGAAACATATTGGACGAGTTGTTGGACTGATAGGCTTGGTAGATAGAGTCTTCCACACCAAGTTATTGCATCAATATCCTCTACAAAGACACAGCAAAACTCATCATTTGATTCGATCAAAGAGATCGGATCAATTTCTATATTAGAGGAATGAAGGAGATTGACATTAGTTTAATGGTTTGGGAGAGGATTGGTGGTAATATTAGGTCTTGTCTTTGGTGAAATGATATCCTTACTGTCTACCAGGTCTTGGATTTTATGCCTCAAGGTGTTGCATATGTCTGTTTTATGCCCCGTACCTTGGTGATATTCACAATACTCATTTACCAGCTTCTGGGCAAGGGGTTTGGAGGTGCCCTAAGTTCTAAAGGCTTAACCATATTCGAATCCAAGGCTTTTTTATATACCATGATCAAAGGCATGCCCAAATTAGTAAAAGTCCTTCTTTCTAGCCTTATAGGTTGATGGTTAGAGATGGCAGAAACTTCTTCGCTTTTCTGATTGGAAGAAGTATTGTGAGTATAGTTGGTATTTTTCCTATATCTTAAATCGAAGGATTCTTTTTTAACTTGCCCACTTTGGATCAAATCCTCTACCTTCGATGCAATGGCAACAACGGCTCTAAAGCTTGGTAAGTATTGAGTCTTGAGATAAGTTTGATAACCTAGAAAGAGGTTATTGATAATAATATCAATTTGCTCTTGCTTAGTGGACCTATTTATCATTTGGGCCGCCTTAGACCTCCATTTAGTAAGGAAAGTAGAGAAAGACTCATTTTGTTATTGTTTGGTGGTCTCTAGATCCCTTTTAGTGATTTCCACCTCAATGCTATAATAATACTGCTTAACAAAGGCGTTGTAGATATCATCCCAAGTTTTCTTAAAGTTGGTGTTTAAATCAATGAACCACCTCATCGCAACACCTATAAGTGACTGCTAGAACAATTGAGCAAGGATCTCATCATCCACCCCCAAAGGATTTATAGCCCCCACATACATCTTAAGGTAAGTCTTAGGGCAGGTGGTGCCATTGAACTTATCTATGCTAGGCATCTTAAACTTAGGAGGGACCCTAGCATTTAGAAAGAGAGTAAGGGCATCAACATCAATCAGATCTTCATGCTTTTTAATGTTCTTAAGAAGCCTTTCTATATCTTCAAATTTCTCCATTAACTTTTTGATTTCAATTGAGTTAGAGCTCTCTCCTCCATAAAAAAGATTCGGGGAGGAGGCAGAAGTAGTACGACCAGTTAGATTGATAATCGGTGGGGAATTTGCAACTTCAAAAGCTTTCCCACTATTTGTCAGATCAATAATAGGATTTGGTAGAATGAAGGAAGACATATTAGGGGCATCAGCTTGATGGGCACCTGCTCCTCGAACCATCATTATTTTTTACTTCATCAAGGATGGACTGCTGTTATGTATCAAGGGCATGGTCAAAGTGACTTTGCTGGACTTCCAAAGCAGTATGAAAGTTATCATCTTGTTTCTTGAGTATGGTGGCCAAGAGTGTTGTTATAGCATCCATGTCAGGTGTTGGGTTTTCCATTTGTACCTTTCAAAAAGAAACACTAACATCAGGTCACGGTAGTCCAAAAAAAAATTGTGTAAGGGTGGAGGAAAATGATTCCATTCTTCTCAAAACCTTAGGGTTCAAGGCTTGAAAGTCTGAAGATGGTTTAATAGGCTCAATTTTCAGGCCCCTTTTGGTTTTGGGTTGACCATTGACTCATTGGTTCTTAGTCCACAGATCATGAATGCATGGTTATGCATGTATGCATATATGTAAATAAGAAAACTATTTCATGAGCATATGTTCAAAGATTGTCATTATTATGGATCATAGGACCTAAGGTCTGAATCTAAATTCATTATATGAAATGTGTTTGGGTGGTTTGGATATTGGGTACCCGTCACACTAGAGCAGTGATATACCTAACCACATGTGAAACAATGAGTTTTACGTTGGTCTAACAATAAGACTGCTCATTACACTTCAAAAAGATTGAAGATTCATCACGGGATGGATACTTTTGCTATCTCCTAATATACTAAAAGAGAATTGTCAGATCAATGCTACTTGCTATCCAAAGATTCAACTTTGAAACTAGTTGTGTTGGACACAGAGTCTATGTAGTGATGCATGAAAATCAAAGTTAAACTAAAAGCCAAGTAAAAATTATTATATTTTTTTTAAAAGATAACCAATTGGTAGTCCACTCAACCAATTGGTAGTCCACTTACTTTTTTTAAAAAAAAAAAAAGAAAAGAAAAGTCCTCAGTAGAGTCGCTAACTGTGAGGCATCGCCCAAGTACTTCGTCTGATCCGCTTGGAATCGGAATGCTCATTTGGGAAATTCCCTATGATTGAGGTGACATTCGCACCTTTTTTGTGAATTGCACTTTGATTTTGATTTTTGGAAATGGATTGGGGAGTCACCACCTTAAGTTATTTTTGTTGGAAAAATTTAAGGTAAAAACCCATTTGTGACTCCAATTTTATCCCAAAGGAAAATGCACTAAACCTTTGAACCAGGTTGGATTCAGGGACTAGATTTTCAGTTGAACTTGACTTTTAATTTTAAATTTCATTTAAAGCAATTTTTTATGAACAACTAAAGAATGAAATATAAAATGAATGAATAAATAAATAAAGTAATAAAAGAAATAAAGGGATTTAAAGTAAAGAAAATAATAAAGTAAATTAATTATTAGAACTAAAAATCCCAAAATATGGGATATCATCTCTAGCCCTTATGGTTTCTAGATTGATCACACATTCCTCAAAAGTCTAATTTTAAAGAAAATAAAACAAGCAAATAAGAAATGTAAATTGAAAAAAATGGTTTTCTGACATTTTTAGATTTACAGTTTTGAAATAGCTTGCTTGCGTATCCCTTAGAATAGGAATCAAAACCCACACAGTTCTTCCTTCTTGCGAGGGAGTTGGTTTGATTTTATGCCCTATTTCATCATGTTTTGTTCTTTATTTTGATGCTTTACCAAATTGAAAAAAAAAAAAAAGGAGAAAGGAGACAAATTTAAGAAACCTTAAAAAAAATTAAAAGAAAATACCAAATTTAGGAATTGGTACCTTTTTTCTTGCTCTTCGAAGAGGCGATAGTCGGAGTGCCTTTTCGGAATGGAGTTCCATTGTGTAAAATGATTTGAGGAAAGAGGGGCGATCGGACTACCTTTTCAGAGCGAAATTCCTCTTCAACTTGATAATTTTCTTAGAAAAAATCTAGATTAATTTTTTAGATTAATTAAAAATTAATTTTGAAGCTCCACACGCCCTAATTTTGTCCTTTTTTAGATCAAAGAGAACTAAAGAAAATAAGAAATATAGGTAAAAGAGGGAGAAAAGAAGAAATTAATTAGTGATAACTCAACTTAAAATAATTTCAGGGCCCAAAACTAGGTGATGGAGGCTCCCTATTTATAATAGAGGATTGAAGGGTCAGGTTTCATCATTTCTTGATGTGGGATTGATGAAAATGTGCTAAAAATGAAACTATTGCTGGCTTGAATGAGAAGTGCCACCGGACGGGGTGGCGGCAGCAAGGCCCAAAGGGGGCGACAACTCCCCAGCCAAGGCGGTGCCGCCCCTTGGCTTGGGCAGTGCCGCCCCTAAGAAGGGCGGCAATACCTCTCCCTTGGGGTGGCAGCGAGGGCTCGGGCCCGCTTTGATTCTTCTGAGTCCGTCCGTGAATGGCTCGGGTTCTAGTTAGTGTCATTCAGCTTGACATAAGACTAAGGGATGTAAAAAATCAGTGTTCACAGGGACTAGGTTTTCGATTTATAATAACTCTCATTTTGGTTTATCATTTAACAATTGATTTATAAAAATTAGATTTCATGAACAATTTATAAGATGGAAATTGTACAATGTATGAATGACATATAATATAACTTTTAAAGTAAATAAAATTAGTTTATTACATCAAAAGCCAATAACAGGGGATGTTAACTTTAGCCCTCAATGGGAATTCTAGGTTAACCACTAATTCCCTAAGACAATATTAAAACATATTCAATTGAGAAAAATGAGTGCTTTTGGATTTGAAACTGTGAAATAACTTGCCTGCATATCCTATCGAATGAGAATCAAAACTCATATAGTTCTCCCTTCTTGCGAAGGGGGTTTGGTTTGATTTTAGAAAAGATTGATTGTTGTTATTTTAATTGATTTATACCAATTAATTTCGATGTATGAACACGAAACCTTAGTTTGAGGGGGATACCTTTTTAGAGTTCACCTGGATCGGAGTTCCACTTTGATTTAGTAAGATTAGCACTACGGTATGCTTCGAGTTGATTTGTCAGCACTACGGCGTGCTTCGAGTTGATTTGTCATCACTACGACGTGCTTCGAGTTGATTTATCAATACTACGGCATACTTCAAGTTGATTTGTCAACACTACGGCGTGCTTTAAGTTGATTTGTCAGCACTACGTCATGCTTCAAGTTGATTTGTCAACACAATGGCGTGCTTCAAGTTGATTTGATTAATCCAATTGATAAAATAATGATGCTTCTAAATTGACTCAAAGAGAGACCGCTATAGGTCTTCTATTCCTCCCACTCAAAGAGAGTTGGGGAAATCAGTTCAAAATCAAAGAGAAATGAATTATTTATCATAAAGATAGATGATTATTGAGGGAGAAAGGAGAGCCAACTAAAAAAAACTCGACTTGGTTGTTATGTAACTCAATAAGAGTTGGTGTGTTTTTAGAGGTAAAATGAGGCTTGTATTTATAAGGAATGGTCTGAGGGAAAATCAGATTGAAATATGATGTGGGATTCATGTTCTGGGTTTGATGGCATATGTGCTGAAGCTTGACGGCATTAAGTAAGCATGTCGGCAACAAGAAGATTCAAAGCTGGTGGCAAGAGCTTGCTTGGGTGGCGGTGTCGCCCAGGGCTATTTGTGCCACTGGCGGCTCCGCCAGCTAGGCTTGGCACTGCTGCCAAAGACTAGGTTGGTTGCCACTAGGCTCTTTTTGATGCTTATCCATTCTAATTGGCCCAATTTGAAGTGGTTTGACCTCTGTTTGACGCTAATCAGCTTGGCACGGTTCGATTTTCTGTATTGAGGGTAATTTTGACTTTTGTTCGATTGCTAATTAATTTGAGATGACCCGAGTCTACTTGAGTGCAAAATCACGTGTTCACAGCTGCCCCCGTCACTTTTACCCAAGTTTGAAGGGTAAAGGTGATGGTAGTGAACCAAGTGAGTTTCTGTCAGTTTGAAATGAGAGATGTGCATTCTGTTTGCATTCTGGAGTATCTATTCATGTGTCGGTCTATTTGTTTTATTACCATTCTACTTGTCTGATTACTATTCTGTTTGGTTGATTATCATTTTGTTTGTCTAATTGCAATTCTATTTGGCTAATTATCATTCTGTTTGTCTGATTACAATTTTGTTTAGTTGATTACCATTTTGTTTGTCTTATTACCACTCTGCTCGGATGATTACCATTATACTTATCTAATTGCCACTCTGCTTGATTGATTACCATTATGTTTGTTTGATCACTATTCTGTTTGACTGATTACCACTTTGCTAGGCTAATTACCATTCTGCTTGTCTAATTGCCACTTTGCTCAGCTAATTACCATTCTGATTGTTTGATTGCCATTCAGCTCAGCTAATTATCATTCTAATTGTCTGATTACCATTTTGTTTGACTGATTGCCAGTCTATTCGACTGATTGCCATTATGCTTGTCTGATTGCTACTCTGCTCAGCTGATTGCCATTTTATTTTTCTATTTTCGCCATCTGTTTGCTATGAATATTGTCTAATTATTTTTCTCATAATCTGCATGCTTTAATAATTGTCTGATTATTATGCTCATTGTTTGCTTGCTCTGATTATTTTGCTTGTTGTCTGCTTACTCCGATTATTCTTTGATTATTCTACTCGTTGTCTACTTGCTTCAATTATTGTCTGATTGTATGCTTGTTTGTTTGTTCTGATTATTATCTAATTGTATGAATGTATACTTATCTGACTGTCTGTTTGTCTAACTGTCTACTTGTATGATTGTCTGCTTGTCATTTTTCAGCTCTAGGTTTATGAGTGTTTCCCACACTTACTCCTACGTTGGATGTTCCTTGACTAGATGTATTCCCTACTGGTATTAGGTGGAACAAGGAACATAGGATGGGATCAACCAAGCGTGACTTTCGCACTGTCAGGGCATTCCTTGGTAGTCTAGCTCCTTCCTAGGTATTTTCTGCTTTTTCCTTCTTTTAGTTTTGTTTTGAAGTTCTAGTTATGACTTGCTTATGTAGAGGTGGATGACCTCTTTTGCAACCAAGATAGAGTTGATGTTGGTTATGCTATATAACTGCTATCTTATGTCATTTTCTCAGGTGTTGCTTCGCTCTCCATTCTACAAACTGTACTATATGGGAGAGAGTCAGAGTTCAGACATTAGGAGAGTGGGCTACCCCTAAACATCCTCCAATTGATATGAGATAGGATTCTAACATCCATGCTTCAGAGGAGTCCTATACTGGTTCACCCATGCTTCTGTTTCTTAAGTTTGAGATTTCTTACATAGAGTTCCGTCAGACCCGTCTGATGGGTCGAATTGGGGATCCATGTCGACTTTTTGCTTGTTCTACTAGTCTTACTACTTTGTTTAACATTCCTAGTACAAGAGCATCTACTATGGCTCCTTCAGCAACTGGAGATCCGAGATCTAGTGCAGGAAACAAAGAGGAGGTTGCCTTCAACTCTTTTCTAGAGATTATTGTGAGATTCCTTATATGGGATGCGGAGATCATATGAGGACTTACCATGTTCCGGGTACAGTTCATCCTCTTGCCCCAGAATTTCTTCAGAATGTTGTTGTATGTGTCTTCTTCTTACCTCTGGAAATGATCCTTTGATAATTTATGTTGCCTATTTTATTTATTGTATCAATGCATGTTCCAACTGACTATATTCAACAAATTTATCAGATGGAGCGATGGATGGAGATGGCTATCACTTCCTTACTGACTTAGATGGATGTTGACAGATGGGCTTGTCAACAGAAGGACCATGGCCGCTTGAGGATGAGGCTGAGATTATGATTCTGCTTTCTGCTTTCTATTTTTTTTTAACTGTTCTGATGTATATAATGCTTATGTTTTATGGATGATGGATCTATGCATGCTATGATAGTTATGCACCCTTATTTAAAATGTATTTTTATGCAATTGATGTTTTTATATTGTCATGCAAAATTTATGTAATTTTAATGAAAGGTTGTGCTTAAAATTTTATGCAATCCATATCCTACAATGCCATGAAAATTCTGTTTTGGAGTCCTACGGCTTAAAACTCAAGAAAACATAGCTACCAATAGGAACAAGAGGAGTTGCCATCTGACTGAAAGGTTGCTGCAACCAACATAAAAGGAAGTTGCTGCTAAGGGCAATTTGTGCAGCTGGCAGAGCCGCTAGTAATGCATGGTGCTATTACCAGCTCCACAGCAAGCTACCACTAAAGCCTAGTAAGTCCCCGATCAGTTTTTCGCCTATATTATCTCTTTTTGATCTATGAAAATCATTCTTGACTTGACCTTTTTCTTTTTAGACTTTTATTTGAATTCCCTCTACTTTATTGAGTTAATATTCTTTCCCAATGGAACCCTACTCTAGTCACTACATGTTCCTATGGACCAAGAACTTAGACAAAGTTGACTGGATGAATTTAGGTAGGTATGGGATCAGCTTTGTTTTAACCCTGAGGGGAGTAAAAGTAGACTAGGACTTTCTGAATGCTTATATGAACTTTTGGGATCCTATTGACCATGTGTTCTACTTTGGAGCTAACATGTAGGAGATGTGCCCCACCTTTGAGGAGTTTAGTGCTATTCTAAGTAGCAATCTGGATGTTGCTTTGGCTGTTCTGGAGTCTAAGGTTGGGCGTTTCCTATCTTTTAAGAAACTTCTTGGTTTGGGACATGATCTGGCTAGTTCCATGGTTCGTAGAGGTAGAGTTGATTTCACTATAGTGATTACTGAGTTTCAGAAACTTGAGGATCCCAAAAGGCAGAAATTCAAGATGCTTGACTACTGGATTTCTATTTTCTAGTTCTCTTGGCTGGGGAGATATTGAGATAGTGGAGCTAGTGGATCAAATGGAGAAGGGGTGTACCATAGTGAATTTGATTCTTGTTGAGACCTTTTTGAGTTTGGATGCTAGTTACAGACCCAGCTTTAGGTATAACTCTTCTTCTTTTATTTGGTTCTTTTATATCTAAACCTTTCTAGTTTCTAACTTCTGAGTTGGGATGACTTAGGTATGGTTAAAGGATCATCTTTAGGTAGTTGGTCCTCTAGATAGGTTACCTTATTCTGCTACTAGGTACCACATACGTCGAATCCTGATCCACTTTGACTCATAGAGAGAGTGGACTGCTTGGCTATTGGAACTAGATCCATATAGTATTTTATGGTATTAACCTTGGTAAAAGATTGGTTCTTTCATGACGATGAGTTTCGACTATATGATGGTGTACTTAATGGGTATGGGGTTGACCACCTTCTACCAGGATACCAGGATTCTAAGGCAAATGGGTCAGTCATAGGGTATTTCACCAGAAGAAGTTGTTTTCCCTACATCTGTGATTAATGCTACTGTAGCTCGAGCCATAATAAATGGCTGGAAGAGGTCTATGCATTTTGTTAAACTGGCTAACTTGTTAGATAGGCTGAAGGGGTATGATGATTAGTTCATTACCTCGGTTTGGCCTACTGAGAAGATTAGTCGATCTGTTAGTGTAGGTGATCTTAAGACAATCATTATAATGATGTTTTTAGAAATATATTAATAAAAAGGCATTATTTATTAATCAGTACTTATTATTGTTTTGAGTATTATTGTATAACTGTTTTATAAGGTCCATGGTATAAACATAGCATGGAGGCATTCATAATGAGATCATGATAGTGAGATGCTTATCATGTGCAATTATGTTTTAACCTAAATTTCCCTAGTTATAGAATCAATGAGAATGGACATTATTGATTTGGAAAGACTAGCATATGTGTATACTATTTGATTTAATCAAATCATTTGATCTCATAAAGATGCTGACATTGGGAAATTTGAGTATTGCATGTGGATGCTTACTAGGAGTAGTAAGTACATCAGATAGGAGTAGTAAGTACATCAGAGTGATCACAGGAGATAGTCATATGGAAATCTAAACAATATTAATGACATATCTCTGCATGGAAATGTGCAAATGTCCTTAGACTTGAGATGCTTAAGAGTGATCTAGAGTGAAGATGCTACACTTTAATTCCATGCCTAGCTCTCCCAAAGGGTCTACTTAACGGGTGGGCATTGAGTATAGTTTGACACACTTGTAGATATTTAAGTAGTCAGCAAAGGATATCATAACTCTTGTTAGAAGGAGGGTTTTACCTAAGGCCTCTTGTATGAGAACATTACTGAAAATCTTTGGCCAAAGTGGATAGTACTTAGAGATGGTCTCTAAGGAAATCATTTTAGTAGTGATGCTCGGATTACTAGTCGGGCTTTCCTCATCTTGTGGGAAAGATAGTGGTTTGCTATAACCCTTTCTTAGCGATCAAGTGAAAAAAAGATTTCCAAACACAAAGGTAAAAGATCTTGATCTTTTAATTAATCTTTAATTTTAATCAACATAGAGATCTTGGTTTGAGATTTTTTTTTGTTTTTCCACTGCGTCTAACGGCCTAAATCCCAACAGACACTACGATAGTTATTTTATCTATCAACATTATAATAGTCAATAAGAACTTCAAAAATTTTAAAACTCTTCAAAACTGATTTGACAATCAAAATTGAGGAGAGAGACATTCAAATTTCAAAACCCTTTAAGAAAATCCAACTTCTTTCTTCAAAGTCTCTTAAAAAATATAGGGATAGATCTTATAAGTACATACATATAGGATTAGTCCATGTAGGTATTAAACCCTTAACTAGAGAAGGATTAGATACCTCAATCTTAGCAGTACTAAAAGATGCTAGATTTTTTAACTTTACTGATTCTTTGTTAGGAACTGTAGAGTCCAGCCTTAAAAGAATAGGGTTTTCTATAGTAAGTCTCATTTTTAGGTTGAAAAGACTTTTTATAATTTGAATGAGATTTGGATTTCTTGTATGAGTCTCTCTGTTTACTACACTGATCACTACAAGGTTTTGAATCCTTAGTGAGGTTTGGATCAAACTGTTAATAGAAACTACCTAGTTTCTTTATGGTTTGTTTCATTTCCCACTTAAGGTATTTTTGGAGTTGCAAGTCTTGGCAAATTCTAAGACCTTCCTTTTGAATTAAACTAATTAGTTCCCAATAGGTAAACTGGTTATAAGAAATTTGGTTACCAAAGGCTTATCTAATATAATTTCTGCCTAACTCGTCTATTTGAAGATGTTTTTTTTTTCTAAAGAACCGAAGCATTCAAACTCAGAAGATTCAACCAACAAGACATAGATCTTATCTATGATTTCCTGATCTAGTTAAAGTTCATGTAGCCTGGTATTCATTCTATAGAATTTTGAAGTGTCATTTCTTACCATATTTGTAGCAAATGATGCCCTTGAAAAGGATTTTCAAATTGATAAAAAACTTTTTCATGAAGATTTCTTTTCAAAAAATAATGAATCAAAGAAATTTTGGTTTTTTCAAAACTTCTTGAAAGTCAGAAATGAAATTCAAGAAAAATATTATGCTTTTTGTAAGGAGCATAAAGTTCAAATCAGATTTTTTGATTGGTTTGAAATTTATGCAAATCAATACAATATTGCATATCCTTTTAAAAATTCAAAAAAATTTGTTAATCTTATCATCTCTAGGAATAAACTCCCAGAATGGAAGGTAGATGGTCAAACTATTCAATCTTAATACCCTCTTTTTAGAAAAATTTCTATTCCTTATGGTGAACATGAGATAGAAGCTGTACCTTTCAAAAAAGTTCAGGATGAAGATTCTAGAAATCTTAAGAATATTGTCCTTCAGAACAACTTTTCAAATGCTAATCTTCAAACAATAGGAAAACAATTGACTAGGATAAAAAGTCAGATCCAAAGGTCAGTAGTCTCCTCTACTGTGTTTCCAAACCTATAGGATTAGAAGACAAAAAACTTAAAAATCCAATCTTCAAACCCTTTCAGGTTTCAAAAAATAGTCAACAATAGTTTCAGACCAACAAACTTGAGTTTGTTCATGCCATTAGAGATCTTCAGAGTAGGATAGGGCAAACCTCTACTTCCCACACTACCTCTGAATCCTACAGATATATAACACCTAAAACTCCTAAATCCCAATTTAGAAACATCAATGCTATAGAGCAAAACCAAACAATTTCTGATTATATATATATATATATATATATATATGCAGTTAAGGTATGTTTGTTACATGTTGAATTACAGAATGCATAATAGAAAGGAACTAGTTAAGTAACAGTAATAGATAATTGGATATGTTAAAGGTTCTATAGGTGTCGGTAGTCATTGGTTGTTTATGCATCCTAGGACCGTCATGTTCCAATTTTAGGATGTGACAGAGGTGGTATCAAAGTTTAGATTTATATGAAGAGTATATAGATACAGTATTAATAGGACATAGATAAACCATGGAGCATAGAAATTCATGTTTCTTCTTTTGTTGTATTTGTCAAGTATATGTGTATTTTGTGATACTGTACCGTACTAAATTGATATATTTGTTTCTCATAGTGGCTACAATGTCTAAGAGGAAGCGAGAATGCGCTTCAGGACCAGAACATGATAGAGAAAGGGAAGCTAGCAGAGAGGTAGAGGTGGCCTTTAATGAATCTATGGTTAGGGAGAAAACAGAAGAACCTCTCCGATCCCGATGGAGGACAGAGGATATAAGGGGTAGCGAAGATCCTTGGAGAGTAGAGATTATGCAAGGAATATTGGATTTACATCATTAATTACAAGAATTGAGAAGAGAAAGATAGGAAATGCCGCCACCTGCACCACTAGTAGTGCCACCCCCTGCTGCACTGGCTTTTCCACCAGTTGTAACTGCTCCACCAGCACCAGCACCACCTGTAGTTGTTCCTGGTGAGCCTGTTATTTAGGAGGGCCACCAAATTATAGATTAAAGCGGAGTAAGTATGTTTAATTTTCTGAAGTTGAATTTGCTAGAATTTAAGGGTGATAGAGGGGAAGAACCTGTAGATTTTCTAGAGCAGATTGAGAAGGTTGTGAGGAGGTTGTCGTGTTTTGATACATGGGCTGTTGAGTTGGTTGGTTTACTGTTAAAAGGGAAGGCATGGACTTGGTTTTCCAGACATATAGAGTCGCAATTGTACAAGGATCATCTTCCTAATTGGGCCCAGTTCAAACAGGCATTGTTTGACAGAAATATTATTTAGTTTAAACAGCTAGAGTAGGGCAACAAAAGTGTGGAAGAATATGCAAATGAATTTATTTGATTGAGCAGATATGCCACCAGAATAGCACTTATAAAAGCCGGTCTTATTAGCATATTCAGAAGAGGATTGCATGCATCACTGCATAATGCTTTGTTATCTATGAAATTCACTTTATTGACAATAATTATTGACAAAGCAAATCAAATGGAAGAGAAGTACAAAAAAGAAAGGGCAAAGAGAGAACATAAAAGAAAAGGGGGATCTAATGGACAATCCAGAAAATGAGAGGGAAGTTCCCAATAGAGACAATTTGAAATATCATCCAGAATTAAATAAAGACCACAATAAAGTGGCCAGAGGAAAAGGATTCAGGGTAGAGGTGCTCTAGTTCAGTCAGCTTCTGGATTTTCTCAGGGTTCATCCAGATCTATGTCTTAGACACCCAATATGCCAGTGTGTAATTATTGTGGTAAGTGGCACGAAAGGGAATGCAGACGACAGTCAGGTGCCTACCTTAAGTGTGGTTAATAGGGACATTTTATTAAAAATTGCCCAATGTGGAGCGAGCAACAAACTACTACAGTAGCTTCACAACTAACAGTTCAAATAAGTTGGAATGATAATAGAGAAGTTTTAGGTAGAGGCAGAGGCAGAGGCAGAAGGTAAGTACAGAGTAGCAATCAGGCTCCTGCAGGAAGAGGTTAGGGTCGAGTATTTGCAGTGAACACCTAGGAAGCCCAGAGAGCAGACAATACATGACAGGTATGATCTCAATACATAATGAAATAACACAAGTATTGTTTGATTAGGTGCCACTCATTCATTTGTATCACCGATGTTTGCACCTAAATTGAAAATGGAATGACAATTAATGATAGTTCCACTAGAGATATTCACACCTATGGGGGAGAGTGTAGAAGTAAAATACTTTTACTTGGATTGTGAAGTAAAGATTGGGAATAAAATTCTACATGATAATTTAGTGGAATTACCTGTGCTTGAACTTGATATTATATTGGGAATGGATTGGCTAACAGCTCACCGTGCAATAATCGATTATTATGAAAAGAAGATCAAGTTTCAGCATGAAGGGCAAGAAGTATTTGAGTATGAAGGTGAAAAAGTATAAACGAGGATTAAATTTATTTCGACTATTCGAGCTAAGAAACTACTTCAAAAGGGAAATCCAGCTTACTTGGAAAATATGATTGATATTCAGAAGGCTCTAAAGGGAAGTGTTCAAATTCTTATGGTTAAAGAGTTTCCTGATGTTTTTCCTGAGGATTTATCAGGGCTACCCCTAGAAAGAGAGATTGAGTTTGAAATTGAGGTGTATCCTGGTACGGACCTGATATCCATTCCACCTTACAGAATGGCAGTTATAGGTACAATTGCAGGAATTATTGGATAAAGGGGTTTATCAAGCCAAGTAGCTCACCGTGGGGTGCTCCAATTTTATTTGTAAAGAAGAAGGATGGATCATTACGGATGTGTATAGACTACAGACAATTGAATAAAATAACTGTTAAGAATAAATATCCTCTGCCACGAATAAATGATTTATTTAATCAGTTGCAAGGTGCAAGCCATTTTTCTAAGATTGATTTGAGATCAGGGGACCATCAGTTAAGTATTAAGAAGGAAGATGTACCCAAGATAGCTTTTAGAACCTTGTATAGACACTATGAATTTCTAGTGCTGCCATTTGGGCTAACGAATGCACCTGCAATATTTATGGATTTAATGAATCAGGTCTTCAAGTCTTATTTGGATAAATTTGTCATAGTGTTTATCGATGACAGTCTTATCTATTCTAAGAGTGAAGAAGAGAATGCAGAGCATCTTGGAATGGTATTACAGACACTGTGGGAACATAAGTTATATGCCAAATTGTCCAATTTTGGCTTATTGAAGTATGTTTTATGGGCCATATTGTTAGTAAGAAGGGTATTAAGGTAGATCCTCAGAAAGTAGAAGTCGTTGCCAATTGGCCTTAGCCTACTAATATTACTGAGATACGTAGTTTTCTTAGTATGATGAGTTATTATAAGTAGTTTGTAAAGGATTTTTTAAAGATTATTGCTTCATTGACCAGACTGACTAAGAAACAAGAGAAGTTCCAATGAACAGATGAATGTGAAAGGAGTTTTCAGATATTGAAGTCTTGTCTCATAACTACTCCGGTGTTATCTTTGCCAATGAAAAATGATAAATTCACAGTGTATTGTGATGCATCCAGAGTCGTATTGGGCTGTGTTCTTATGCAGAATAAGAGAGTTATTGCTTATACTTCACGATAGTTAAAGAAGCATGAGATGAATTATTTAACACATGATTTGGAAATGGCTGCAGTGATATTTGCATTAAAGATTTGGAGGCATTACTTGTATGGAACTAAATGTGAGATTTTCATGGATCATAAAAGCTTATAGTATATTCCGTAGCAGAAGGATTTAAACCTGCGACAATAAAGATGGGTTGAATTGTTAAAAGATTATGACTGTAAGATATTATATCATCCGGGTAAAGCTAATATTGTTGCTGATGCATTGAGCCGGAAGTCAATGGGTAGTCTAGCCCATATTATTGATACAAGAAGGCCATTAATCTGGGAGATCAAAGAATTGGTAGACATGGAAATTGAATTAGAATTAGAATCCCAGGATCAAAACCAGGCTCTAATAGTCCAGTTTAGGGTTAAGCCAACATTGATTGATGACATTAAAGTAGCACAGGATAAGGATCCTTATTTACTAAAGTTAAAAGAAAATGTTCAAACTAGTAAAGCTCCTGAGTTCACCGTAGATGATGGAGTATTGAAATGTGGGAAACGATTGTGTGTACCTAATACTAATGGATTACAATAATGGATCATGAAAGAGGTGCATTATGCTTACTACAGTGTTCACCCTGGAATTACAAAGATGTATCATGATCTAAAAGAGTATTACTGGTGGCCTAACATTAAAAGAGATGTAGCTAAATTTGTGTCTATTTGCTTAGTCTATCAATAGGTTAAGTTTGAGCATCAGAAGTGTCACGACCCATCCCGGGAGTCGCTACGGTCCTAGGGTATGGGTGATGCATAAGCGACCAATACCACGAAGAACCCCAATGCACTATCTATATGGCATGCAATAAACAAAACAACTTAATGAATATAAGAGTGCTGAGGAAAATTCGACAACATCTCCTCTAAAATAGGACTATACCCAAAAATCAAAACAAGCAAATGACACTTCTATAATATTCACAATCATCTTCAACTCCTGATCCCTCTAGATCTTCATCATCAATCTCAATACTAATATATATAACATGCATCTCAACCATATATAAATAAGTCAAACATCAGCTATAATCAACATAATATATATATATATATGCAATCTTATCATTATCTACATG
>CANXYC010607670.1:0-16175 GCA_948193065.1 Aleurites moluccanus | reverse complement strand
TCTAACCTAATTAAACTATTTTATTTTATCTATTCACTTATTTACCCTAAATTTATTTCCCCAAATTATTTATTTATAATAAATTACACATGTAACAAACATCTTAAATCATATAGCACAATATTTATCAATCACTCATGTAAGCATATTTAATTCAATTCTATAACACATGTAGCTATCAGTCACATGTAATTGCATCATTTAAATTATGTAGCATGAAATACAGTCAATAGCAAAGAAACACATCAAATAAAAATCATATTCACACATAGCAACCAACTCATGCAAATACCCCTAACTCCCCCTAGGTTTAAGGTACTAGGGTTAAGGTTTCCAACTAGGGTTTCACCTAGGATATTACACCACGTTGTCGGATCTCTGGGCCTCTTGGGTGTTGATAGCAAATACTCTGCCTTGGCCCCTACCAGCTGGAGCATGACTATCACTGGGAGCCTGTCCTCCCCTGCATCTACCTCTGCTTGTAGTCTCTCTACCCATATTCTGGCTCGCTTGAACCACTAGTTGTGATACTGTGACAGATGGCTGCTGATCAGCCCTCACTGGACAACTGTTAGCATAATGGCCCTGTTGGCCACATCGCAAACAAGCACCAGTCTGTCTCCAACACTCCCCTCTATGTCTCTGACCATAAAATACATAAGTAGGAATGCTGGAAGTCTATGTAACTAGCCTCAAAGAACTGTAGGAGTAAGCAGGTGCTGACTAAACTAAGGGTTGTCCCCTACTCTATAGTCTCCTCCTCTGATTACCACCTATAGATATTTGCTCAAACCATGGCACTGGCTCAACTTGTATAGGATGGGAGCTGCTCTCCCCCCTCCTAACCTGTGATCTGGGACCCCCTTTCCTCTTATGGTCCCTCTTTGCCCTCTCAATCTTGTATTTCTCCTCCATCTGTGTAGCCTTATCAATCACTCTAGCCAAGGAAGTGAACTTTGTAGCCAGTAAAGCATTATGGAGTGCAACATGCAGACCCCTCCGAAATCTACTAATTAGATCAGCCTCTGTAGGTACTATATGAGTAGCATATCTACTCAACCGAATAAACTCCTTCGTATACTCCTCTACAGATCTATCCCCTTGCTCAAGCTACTCAAATCTGATCAAATTATGGGTCTTCACCCCATCTATAATGAACTCGTCAACCAAACCTTGTCTGAACTCTACCCATGTGGGTGGCTGCTCAATATAAAGCCTGGGCTGCATATACCTCGAGAACTAAGTACATGCCTTACCCTTAAGCAATAGACCAACCAACTCCATAGCCCTCAACTCTGAACAAGGTAGTCTCCTCACTATCTTCTCCACCTCCTCCAAGAAATCAACTGGATCTGTACCTCGATCTCCTCTAAACTCCGGTAAGTTTAGCTTCAAAAAGCTAAACATAGATACTCCTCCCTCTTCTATCACTCCTCGGCCTCCCTGTACAGTTGGCTCCCTCTGAGCCCCAACTAGCTGCACAGGAGTCGGTGCCACTGGAACTGCTTCTGGTACTACAGGTGGAGGCAGAACTACTGGAGTGGGTGGTAGCGGTACCTACTGTCACTCCCGCCTCATCTCAGCCATCTCTCTCCATAACTCCAATAACCCTCTCATCATCTCCACTCTCCAGGGGTCATCGCCCCTTTCAGAATCCTCTGAAGTCCGTCGAGATCGAGACAGGCCCTTTGATACAAAAATCTCCCTAACCAATTACACATTGGAGGCTACCTCTGCCTCCCTAGTACCTCTATCCCTACTGTCAAACATCTTTATAATCTGTCAGGAAAAATGATAACAGTCTCAGATAATAGCAAAAATGCAGAATAATAACATATAACAGATGATAATAGCAATAAACGACAAAGGATATGCTATGCTCCATGGAATACGTAATTATACCCCTTCTGTACTTAGTCATTATTCCTCTGTAATTCAGTCACTATTCATCTATAACCTAAATTCATTGTCTGTAAACCTAGGGCTCTAATACCACCTTTGTTATGACCCTGTTTCCTGGACCGTGATGGTCCTAGGGCACGGGAGATGCCAATGGCGACTGGCACTCGTAGAACCCAGTATCACATGCATCATCTATAAATCACAACATAATATCCATTTTAATTAGTTACCCATTCACATCCAATTAACTAATTCTAACATCAATTAACAAAACTAACATTAATTCATCAAGTCATGTCTTACAACTTCAAATTAATCAAACCAAATTGGGGATTTCCATCAGTTAGCATCAATTGATGCAAATTGACTTCAAACACATCTAATTCAACCTAAATAACATCTAAATAATCAATTAAAGTAAGAAAATCACATCTTTACCTCTAAATCACAAAGTGGCCGAAATCTTCAAGTTGTTCCTCCTTGAAATCCTTAGCTCCTTTCTACAAATTGAAGATGGAAATGAAGAAAGCTTAGTGAGAACTCAATTTTTCTATCAAATTTCAAAAGATTTAGTGAAGAAATGAAGAAGAAATTGATGAAGAAGAAGAGAAATGGGTTTCAGCCAAACAACCAAGAAACAAGAAGAAATGAAACAAAAATGGCTAAGGCAAAAATAAATAGAAAATCTAATTTGGCAAATTACAACTAACTCCCCGAACTTCTATGCACTATACTTTGGTCCAAAATCTTTTGTAATTTATTCTGTCAATTCTGTCTGGAATTAGATATCAGAGTGGGGAGTCAATAAGCTTATTTTAATTTATACTTATTTATAAAAATGGTTCTAGGGTCATTTTGGAACACCAACCGACCACTTTCCGCTATTCACCTTTAACTTCCATTTATTTATAATAATGCCATTAGTTACTTTTTCAGTGTTCCTAAATGATTTTCACTTCTTTCTTTTTACCAAAATTACACATAAACTATGGTGATATTTTACCCCCAGATCAACTTTAGAAATTCTTCTGTTGACGGGACTGCTAATTTCTTGCCAGTGTTCCCGACACCGCCGCTTTCCAGAAAAGTATCAAGTCTGCTTTCTAATTGTGTCTCTAAAATTATTTCCCACCATTTCAAGACTAATGGACTACATACTAAGAATTAATTCATGCATAAGAGTTATATCTTTCTAGGGTATTATAGCCTCACTCTCCCAAGTACACTTTATACACTTCTGCTGCGCCACAGTACTTTAACCATTGGAATACTCTTATTCTGAAGCTCTCTAATCTAATGTTCCACAATCTGTACTGGTACTTCCTTAAATGACAATGCTTCATCAATTTCAATCTCTTGGGGTTGAAGTACATGGGACAGATCTGGAACATACTTTCGTAGCATATAAATGTGAAACACTGGATGTATGTGACCCATATTAGGTAGAAGAGCTAGTCTGTATGAGACATTACCAACCCGATCCAAAATCTCAAAGGGTCTAATATACCTTGGTGACAACTTTCCTTTCTTTCCAAACCTCATCACTCCTTTCATGGGAGAGATCTTCAAAAATACATGGCCACCTACTACAAACTGTACCTCTTTTCTTTTTGGATCCGCATAGCTTTTTTGCCTGCTAAAAGCAGTCTTTATCCTTTTTTGTATAATAGGAAACTTCTTCATTGTTTTTCTAATCAGATCTGGCCCCTCTAACTGCTTTTCACCTTGTTCCACCCAATATATAGGTGATCTGCATTTCCTACCATACAAAGCCTCATATGGTTCCATCCCAATGGTAAAATGGTAGCTATTGGTGTAGGCAAACTCTATCAGTGGTAGGAAGCGATCCCAACTGCCTTTTAAATCCAACACACGCAACCTCAACATGTCTTCCAATGTTTGAATAGTTCTCTTTGACTATCCATCTATCTGAGGATGAAATGTTGTGCTAAAATGCAGTGTAGTACCCAATGCCTCTTGAAATTTCTGCCAAAACCTAGAGGTGAACTGAGTACCTTTGTTAGATATAATCACTGATGGTACCCCATGTAACTATACAATTTTGTCCACATGAAGTTGTGCATACTGTGCAGCTGTATAAGTTGTCTTTACCTCTAAAAAGTGAGCTGACTTAGTCAATTTATCTACAATCACCCATATTTAATCATACCCCTTCTGTGATCTTGGCAATCCCACCACAAAATCCATTGTTACTTGTTCCCATTTCCACTCTGGTAGCTGAATTTCTTGAAGCAAACTTGAAGGTTTCTGATGCTCAAATTTCACCAGTTGACAAGTTAAGCACTTGGAAACAAACTTTGCTACATCACCCTTCATGTTTTGCCACCAATAATACTCCTTTAAGTCATGATACATCTTTATTACCCCCCGGATGAACTGTGTAAGGAGAGTACTGAATTTCCTTTATAATATGTTCTTTGTACCCTTTAACATCTGGAACACACAATCGCCCATTACATTTTAACACATCTCCCACAACAGAAAAGTTAGGAGCTTTACCATTTTGGACCAAGTCTCTAATTTTAACATACTGTGGATCTTCATTCTGGGTGCTCTTTATCTCATCTATTAGCAAAGATTTCACTGGAACTATGCTATTAACAATGTCTCTTGCCCCCGTGATTCCAAATCCAAAGTTAAACCCTTAGCCATTAACTCTCGCAATTCACGTACCAAGGGTATTTTTGAAGCAGTCGCATGTGATAAACTTCCCATTAACTTTCTAATAAGAGCATCTGCCACCACATTTGCCTTTCCAAGATGATATAAAATATGGCAATCATAATCTTTTAGTAACTCGACCCATCTTTTTTGCCTCAAATTCAATTTTTTTTTCCTGTAAGATGTATTGTAGACTCTTATGATCAGTATAAATTTCACATCTCACCCCATACAAATAATGTCTCCATGTCTTCAGAGCAAAGATTACCACTGCCATTTCTAAATCATGTGTGGGGTAATTCACCTCATGTTTCTTCAACTGGCGGGAAGCATAAGTAATTACTTTCCTGTCCTGCATCAAGACATTACCCAAACCAATCCTCGAGGCATCACAATATATAGCAAAATTGCTTGCCTCAGAAGGAAGAGTTAACACCGGTGTAGTGGTCAAACAGGTCTTAAGAGTTTGGAAAATCTTTTCACATTCATCATTCCACTGAAACTTCACCTATTTTCGAGTTAACTTTGTCATTAGTACAACCATTCTAGAAAAGTCATTAACAAACTAGTCCTAATATCCTACCATACCAAGGAAACTTCGTATCTCAGTGATTGTAGTAGGACATGGCCAATTAGAAACTGCTTCAACTTTTTGTGGATCCACCTTTATACCATCTTTTGCTAATAACATGCCCCAGAAATACTACCTCTGTCAACCAAAACTCATATTTTGAGAACTTTGCATATAACTGATGATCCTGCAATATCAACAATGTGACTCTGAGATGCTCCTCATGTTCTTCTCTACTTCTGGAGTACACCAAGATATCAACAATGAAGACAATTATAAATTTATCTAGAAATGGCCTGAATACCCGATTCATCATATCCATGAATTCTGCTGGAGCATTTGTCAATCCAAATGGTAGCACTAAAAATTCATAGTGCCCATACCAAGTTCTGAAAGCTGTCTTTGGAATGTGCTCGCCTTTAACCAGCAATTGATGGTACCCTGACCTCATAACTATCTTGGAAAAGAAACAAGCCCCTTGTAACTAATCAAACAAGTCATCAATCCTGGGCAAAGGATACTTATTCTTTACTGTCACCTTGTTCAATTGTCGGTAATCAATACACATTCACAATGACCCATCCTTTTTCTTCACAAACAACATTGGTGCTCCCCAAGGAGAACTACTGGGTCAAATAAAATTTTTATCGCACATTTCTTGTAACTGCTTTTTCAATTCCTTCAACTTTAGTGGTGCCATTCGATATGGTGGAATGGATACAGGATCAGTACCAGGATATACTTCAATCTCAAACTCAATCTCCCTCTTTGGTGGCAGTCCTGGAAGATCATCTGGAAATACATTTGAAAATTCTTTCACCACTGGGATATGCTCTAGTTCTTTAGATACCCCTGTAATGTTAACCACCGATGCCAAATAAGCAATACATCCCTTTTTCATCAATCTCTCTGCCTGTACTATAGACACTAACCCCGATATATGGCTGTTAGCCTCCCCTTGAAAGATGAACTTTTCCTGCCCATCGGGTCGAAATTTTATCCTTCTCATTGCACAATCAATCGAAGCCTTATGAACGGTCAACCAATCCATACCAAGGATAACATCAAACTGCAATACAGGTAACTCAATCAATTCTGCAGACAAAGATCTATCACAAATTCTCATATCACTAATATCATACTTATATTCTACAATAATTTTATCTCCCATCGGTGTGGCTATCTCTAAGGGCACATGTAAAGGTTTGCTACCTAATACCAATTTCATGGCAAAACTAGGTGATATAAAAGAATGGGTTGCACTCGAATCAAACAACACATAAGCCACTATATTATGCACAGAAATCATACCTACAATTGTCTCATAAGATCTCTGGGTCTACTGTTGGGTAACTGCAAAAATACACCCCTGGCCCCCTACCAGTTGTTGACTGTCCTGCTGATGGACTCTGCCCTGCTGGTCTACCTCTGCTTGTACTCCCTCTACCCAACTGTACTGATGGTTGGGATGATCCTTCCTCTGAAGGCTGTAAAGCTCTGGGCATAGGGCAATCTCTATAAAAATGCCTAAACTATCCATATCTGAGGGATGCCCATGACCTGATGCGACATGCCCCTGAAGGTCTCCTCCCATAAAAAGTACATGTGGGCACTGTTGATGTCATCTAGACTGGTCTAATAGGGCCTCGGTAGGAACTAGGAATAGGAGGCCTCATACTAGTACCCCTACCAAAATCCTGCCTCTGACTGGGAGGTGGTAAAGACTGCACTAGCCTGAGAGGAGGTCAAGGTGCAAAAGTCTGAGATGTCCCCACTCCAGGTCTACGATACTCTCCCACTCTTCCTTTCATCCTCTGCTCCTTATCTAACCTTTCCTCCTTATATTTAGCCTCCATCTGGGTTGCTTTATCAATAGCATGACTGATGGAAGTAAACTCCATAGCCAATAGAATATTATGCAGAGATGCATGCAACCCTCTCCTGAATCGCCTAATCAAATCCTCTTATGTAGGAACAATCTTCCTAGCATACTTGCTCAACCTTCTAAACTCTCTGGCATAATCTAAAATAAATAAGTTTCCCTATTGCAACTGCTCAAATTTTACAATGTTACTCTCTCGTAAACCCTCTATCAAAAACTCATCCATCATTCTCTGTTTGAACTCTTCCCAAGTCATAGGATCATCACTGTGAATGTTATCATCAATATGCTCCATACACTAGGTAGCAGCATCTATCTCCATTAATAATCCCACCAACTCTATAGTCCTAGCATCAGAACAAAGTAGTGTTCGAACCATCCTATCAACCCTATCAATAAAATCACTGGGGTCAGTACTATACTCCCCTGCAAAAGTAGGTAGTCGCAGTCTCATGAACTCCCCCAACAGTTATACCACCCTCTAGAACAATTATCTATGCTCTACCTCCCTATAATACTGTTGGTTCCCTCTGGGGTACTGGTGGCAACTCAAGCTGTGCCACTTGCTATACTGGAGGTAGAGGTGGTTATTGTACTACTGCAGGTTGTGCTGCAATATGAGTCCAGATAGTCTGTAAAATTTCCTGTCTCATCTCCTGCATCTCCTGTCTCCAGGGTGCATCACCCATCAGATCATACTCAATATGTCTCCATGACCGGGTGGTTCAGAATGAGTCCTCCATATAGCAGATGTATTAGAAACAACCTCTGCTTCCTCACTAGATCCATGGAATTCACCATCATCAATAAGTTTAGCATGCCTATTTACCCTTTTTGACATCTTAACATACTATTACATATCAAAACAAAACAACCTAGCATGTAAAAGAATGTTTATATCATAGTGTCACGACTCCGTTTTCAGAGTCGCGACGGTCCTAGGGCACGGGAAATGCCAATAGCAACTGGCACCCGTAGAACCCAATATCATTCGCATCATCTATAACTTCAATATATTATTCATAGTCATTATTCATTAATTACCAATCATTCTATTAACCTGTCATACATTCTGAAATGGCTATAACATCAATTATCACAATGTCATATCAACACATAATATCATCCATAAAATAATACCATCATCATATACATGTTCATTTCCTAGCTAACCCGTACATACCTATGGAGCAGCTAGATAATGAACACCAAAATAAATGTTATACAAAATAGAGTATATGTATATACATCTGAAAGTCTGTTGCAGAATCCTTAGAGAAATAGAAGTCTGGATTATGCAACTCTAATCCTCTCCTGAAAGGGGTAAACAATAAACGGGTGAGTATAGATAATACTCAGTGAATTCACATGCATCGCAATAAATAATAGGTATCATATAAACAAAGGTATCAATCAATGAAATATCAGTGTACCGAATAAGTATCAGGGTACAATAAAGCCAAATAACATCATATAGGCTCAGTTATATATATGGAAAGACATATAATGGGATGGACTGTATGAAAAGAAATCATACAATATCCAAACAATCAATATCATTGGACCATGTAGGTCACTAGTACATCCATATCAGGGTCAGTAAGCATAAGGTTGATCAGGCCCTATTTCCAGGACCATAACCCCTCCCAACTAGGGTAGAAATATACAATGTGTACAAGGTCGACAGTATTTCCCCACTCAACTGTCGAATAAGAAGTTCAGCCATAACCATATCAAGGTCAATAACGAGGGATACCATAAACAACAATGGCATCCGGATACAGTTAATCAATTAATCAGTTCGGTATCAATCAATACAATATCCATTATCAATAATGGCCATGCCATGTACAATATACAATTATCAATTAAGGGTTTGGTATTAAGGACAATTAATATGACAAAAGTGAGGTTCGGTGATTGAAATGGTAGATATCGATTAAACAAAGTTATTCAACATCATATGGATTGATTTAGCAAGGCAAATTTAAGTATAAACCAAGAAAATCCGAAGGTAACTCAAGGAAAAAAGGTTCGGCCAATTGGAGTTTTTTCCCAACTGGTGTCCAATAATTAATTCAAGCAATTAAACATGTCAAATGATGCATGTAGAACTCACCTAATGCTTCCAGTAGCCAATGTAATAGCCAATTTCACAAATTTCACTAAAATCTCCAATTTTTGGCTACTTTGAGAACTCCAATTCCACAATCTATAATTCTACATCAAATTAATCATCAATTATTTGTTCACTTACATCAAATTCACTAATTCTATCATCAATTAAAAAAACTCATCACTAGTTTATCAAATCATATCTTACAATTCCAAATGAACCCTCAAATTTAGGGATTTCCATAAATTAGTATCAATCTAGGTAAATTAAAACTAAACCCATTTATTTCAACCTAAATAACATCTAATAAATCAATTAAAACCAACAAATAGACCATTACCTCAAATGGGTTGAATCTAGACTTCAATGCCTCTTGAAATCCCCAGCTCCTTTCCACTAGTTAAGGATGGAAAAGAGATGAACACAGATAATATTTATGATTTCCACGAAATTTCTTCAGAAATTTGATGAAGAAATCGAGAAATTTGAAGAAGACAATGGAAAATAGTGTTTCGGTTTTCCTTGGAGAAGAGAAGAACGACTGAGAAACAGAGAAGAAAGAAATATAAGTTAACGTGAAATAAACAATCAATTACTGCCTCTTTAAATAGGCTACTACCTCAGTAATTTCCGCCTCGCCATTTCTGCTCCGCTATTCTAGCTCGCAATTGCCACTTCGCAAATGGCCAGCTCGCAAATGCTAGCTCGCCAATCCCAGCTCACCAATGCCTCTTCGTATTTTTGGCTCGCAAATGCCAGTTCGCATCTGTGGGCTCGCAATGCCACTTTGCATTCCTGACCCGCCATTACCACTTCGCATACTCACAATACCTCCTCGTATATACCAGCTTGCATATGCCACTTTGCTAGTTCAAATATGCCGGCTCGCAATCCCAGTTCGTATATGTCGGCCTGCATTTCCACTTCGCATTTCCAGTTCGCCTTTTCCACTTCGCATTTCCAGCTCACCTTTTTCCACTTCTCATTTCCAGCTCACCTTTTCCACTTCGCATTTTCCTCTTCGCATGGCCAGCTCGCCATTGCCTCTTCACAAGGCTAGCTCGCCATTCCCAGCTCGCAAGGTCTGCTCACCAATTCTAGATCGCAAGTGCACTACAAATAATCTAACTCCTTGATTCTTTTGTCACTTAAAATCTTCAGTTTAGGGGTTCAACATATTAACCAATATTATACAAATGAATATTTTTCCATACTCATTCTTTGACTCGCTCATTAACTAATATCATCAAAATAAATAAAAATTTAGACTTATTACAGGATTTATGAACTAAACCAATTTCATTTAAAATTATACACACACATATATATACATAAAAATGGCAGGTGTTACACATAGGTACGTAGAATTTCAAACAATGAAGAAGACTGTCAATTTGATGATATAAGAGAATCCTAGATTCCATAGTACTTCTATCGTTACTAATATGCAGACATTACAGGTTATATTAAACCTTTAGCTCTGATACCACCTTTGTCACAACCCAACCTAGGAGTTGCGATGGTCCTAGGGTACGGGTGTTGCCTAAGGTACCAGTACCACGAAGAACCCAATTATCTATATGATATGGCAAGCAATTCATATAATCAACACAAAATATAGCTTAATATTTCTATAAAAATTTCGACAGCATCTCCTCTAATATATGACTATAACCCGCTGTAGAACATGTAAACAACACTTCCAATATCACTTTATAATCAATCTCCATATCAACCTCTAATATCAACTCAACACACACACACACACACACACACACACACACATATATCAAGCTATATACATCCATAGCATAATTTATATGCAAAACTAAAAGAAATACAAGCACTCATATAAATGCCACTCCTTAGGTTATAGTACCATGGAATATCTAATACTGTATAAATATTTACATATACTTTTAAGACCTGAGTATTACATGTTATAAGTAGCAAAATTCGAAGGCGAGGATAGAAGGTGCCAATGGAATTCGAGTCTCATTGCAGTCATGAAAAACATAAACAACTGCGGGGGTTAGTATAAAAATACTTAGTGAATCAATATATATAAAAATGCAGTAGATGTTCATAATACCATGATCATTTTCAAATGACCTATAGAATCAATATAAGATTACAAAGAAAGGGTGAAACAAGTATCCATATGAATATCCAATGTATGAGTCAACTCTCATATGATATAACAGGATTGGGTCCAGTGAAAAGTGCAATCGCACTGTAATAGCACAATCATGTATAATCCAATGTACGTAAGGGAGATCAATCCTTATGGTGAGAGAATATGACACCCCTCCCTAGCACGGGTCTATTGAATACTAGTGTGCACACGGTCGATGGAATTACCCGCTACACCATCGAAGTAGCCTTGTTATAATACCATATGGGTGTGTCTCTATATAACAATAAAATTAACATAAATATAACTCATATAGCTGTGGAACAATCCAATATATATTTATAATGAATAATAGAACAAGTTTGGATCAAGTGAAAAAAATAGTCGGCGGGGCCCAATTGCACTGCCGCAACTGCCACCCTCCGTTACAGGTCCATTTTGGGATTTTTTAGTAGTTTCTGGTTAGCTATGCTATTAATGTATTATGGTGGACCATGAGGTACCATTTTAAAACTTAGGGAGAGACTAGAAGATTGGGCCAAGTGGGCGCTCAATTGGCTTTTTAGGTTTCATTTTATATCCAGTCAAAGTTTAGGTTGATTTAAGTCGTTTCGGTGGGCTCATTTCGGGGTAAAATTGCACTGTTGGTGTTTTTTGATACTAAGCACTGGTTTATCATTCCAAATGAAATTTTATAAGATATATGATGCAAATCATGCATGATTATACATATAGATTCACCTTTACTACAAACTGTCACTTTATTCCCCCAAAACACACTCGGTAGCCCTAATCAGCCTGCAGTTCGACACTCCCAGCTGGAGTACTCGACGGTTCACCTATTTCCAAATATAACACTCGGGTAAGACGTAAGAACATTACAAAATACATTATTCACATCAAAAGTCATCAAGCATACATAGTATACACTATAGACCTAATATTACATAATTTACAGTTTTTCCAATCCTTTATGCATCAAACACATGTCTATCACGACATTTGACTTACATTTCATACATTCATCACTATTATGCCAAGTTAAGAACTCATATATACTTAGTTCAACATTCCATATCAAACATACACCTAATTCCAAGTTTACCTTCTAAGTACTTATATCAAACACCATTTCCATATCTAAATTTATACGTTTGCACTATATACATCATTAATCCATATTCAAACCCTTCCTTCTTAATTGCTTCAACCTTACACATTGAACCTATAAAATCAATATGGTTGGGCCTAAATGGAAGTTCCTCCATTTCTTCATTTTTCAACAACAATCATTCAAACAACATACATATACATCAAACGTATAACATTCAAGCTTTTAAACCTATTAAACACCAAAGCACAGCTTCATTTCCTAAGCACCTCACATTCGGCCAAGGTTGAACTTCCTCCAAATGGATTTATTTCCATCAAATGGCAACTAATTCATTACAAATACAACACATTTGAACTAAAATTCCATCAAAATAACACATTTGAACCATACCTTTTCCTAGTTAGGGTTTCCTTCCAACTTTTGAGTTTTATTCCAACCTAAACACATATTTGACACTAATTAACATCAAAGAACATCTTAGGATCAAAATTAAACCAAAAGAATTATAAAATCACTTACTTTTCCAATAGTTTTTTGAATTTTTCAAAGCTTTGATTTATGAACTTTTCTTGATTTTTCTTTGAATGTAAGGATATAATTATGTTTAGAATGATGGAATTAACTAGTTTGGATCAAAAAATGAAAGAAAACAACTTAATTTGGTGAAGATATATGGTGGCCGAAACCTTAAAATGAAGAAAGAGAAAGTTTGGTTGGTGAAATGGCTAAGGAAGAAGAAGAGGTGGGAAAAATCCACCTAAATATCAATTTAGTAATCCTATGCATTGATCCTATGGTAAAAATTATGAAACCTAGCTTACTAACCATTCAATTCTTTATCTTTTCAAGCAGAAACACATAGCAAATCACAACATTTAAGTCAATTCAAAATTTCCCCAAGTAACCCTTTGTGGTTCAGGATCTAGGTTTTAACTAAGGTGTTAAAAAAATGAAGTGGCAAATCCAAAAATTCACATATATATCCTCACACATATCTAAAACCCGGATATATTTCTTCATATTTCTTACACCTTATGTCTGCTTAAGTTTTCCCTGCTCTTGCTTTTGCTCACACCATCACCACCACTGCCCCCAAAATATTCATTAGTGTTGCCGCTCTGCCACCCAATACCCCTCATTGCTTTTTTCCCAATCTGACCAATGGATTTATGATTTACCTAGAACCCATAAGGGCTAGAGTTAATACCAACGATTATACTAGTGCATCAAGACTCCTGTGATTAACCTAGAACCCATAAGTGTTAGAGTTAACACCTTGAATCTAAATAAAATGTAAAAATGATTTATATTTCTATATTACTTTCAATTAATAATTTATTTACTTCTTTAACATCTTATTATGTCCATGAAATCGTAATTTTAAGTGAAAATTAATTTTAAGCCAAGTTAGAATTTCTTAAATCAAGAACTTAGTCCCCAAATTCAGATCCATTCGAAGGTCTAGTAGTTTTATCCATTGTGGAATCTTTAAATTGTAGTCATTTTGGGTTTTTCCTTATATTTTCCTAATAAAAATAAAATTAAGGTGGCTACTTCTAGAAACTCATTTTCAAAACAGACTTGAACTCGAAACATAATTCAAAACAGAAGTTAAACAAAACTCTTTAGTGAATAGAGAAACAAAACCTCCTGTATTTTGGCGACGTGAGACCAAACCTTGAAAAAATATCAAAGGGTGATTATCGGGCTGTAATACCCCATATTTATACATAACAAGTTTTTGGAAAATAAGTTCTCAGTATATGGATTAAAAATATCGAAATGACCAATAATAATTTTAGAAACTTAGTTAGAGCAAAAACAAGAATATTTTTCGGAAATCGTCAGTAACGATATCGCTGCTGTAAAAATAGTGGAACGGTCAACGGATGAATTTCTGAATTTGGATTGAAGGTAAATGATAAGGTATATTCATGTGTGAATACAGTAAAAATAAATATGAGAAAATATTTAAGAACACCGATAAAGTAAGAAATGGCAAAACCGTGAATAAAGGATACTTTCGGTGAATAGTAAATTTCGACAGTTCGAGTTTCAGAATGGCTTTGAAACTATTTTTATTAAATAGTATTAATTAAAATATGTTGTTTAAACATTCACTTTGAATTATAATTCCCGACGAAACTACCGGAATGATTTACTGAGAGAAAAAGGACCAAAAGCAAAATTTTAGAAAAATTTGAGGACTAAAGAGTAATTTGCCTATTTTGTCTTATTATATAAGCACAAATTGGCTAAAAATGTATGCATTTTCTTGTTCTTCACCGTAGCTCATTTCCTTTCTTCCTTTTTGATTTTCTAAGTTAGATTTGCGAAGGAAAAGTGTTACAAATCCAAAACAAAAACCATACAAATATTTTACTACCAAATTAAGCCATACAAATCAAGCAAAAATTCAAGAATTTCAAGGAAGGGATTTCGGCTATTTTGGGAAAAATTTGTTAAGTGTTTTTTTGTTTGATTTTTTGGTTTAATTTGGTTAAATTGATGATGAAAGAAATGGGTAAATGGTTTAATTGCATAAATTGATGCATTCAACAATTTTTCCCAATTTAAAACCCTAAAATTAAAGTTGTGTAATATGATTGAGTATATGGATTAGGATAGGTAAATTGGCTTTATGATATGTCAATTGGGTATTTATCAGTATTTAATTGACGTTCGTTTCGTTGCAGAAAACTCGTTCGGGAAAAAATCATCAAAATTGCCTTAAACCGAGGATTTAGGAATTTGGTAGCAAATTCGTAGCATTTGCTGATTTGGAAGTTTAGGTGAGTCTACCATGCATCAATTTACTTGCCCAAATTGTTAGAATGAACTTTGGAATCCAATTGTGCCAAATAAGTATTGGTCGAACCCTAAATTGTGAAATTTACCTATGAATTGCCTTGTTTTTCCTTTGGTTTCCATTGCATATTTGATGCCTTCATTGAAGATTTTTGAGTTTTTTTTGTTGCCTATGGAATTGCTTCCATTTGTATGTTTATTGATAATTGGGGCAATGTTGATATTGCACCAAAACCATACCGAAAAATCTGTAGGCCAACCATTTGAATGCCACCGTCGCCAGCGACAATGGCATGCCAAGTGCGACAACTTTTTGGCCGTAAATGATCAAAATATGTTTATTCCCATTTTTGGTCGTTAGACTTTTAGTCATCGTTTCATTGATTATTATTGATGTCTTATTGATTTTAGGCTCATTAATTGATTCTAATGAGTTATTGCTATTTAACTGCTATTGATTGATTGATATTGAGTTTATTGAAATTGAGGATACCATTGTGGTCTAATGGTGTCCACGATAAGTTTCTTTCTTATGTTGACCTTATGTGATATAACAGAGCTACCAGTTCGACAAGGTAGTGGGAAAATACTATCGACCTTATGTACATTGTATTACTGATACCCTAGCTAGGAAAAGGGTTATGGACCTAGCCATAAGATCTGATCCGTCTTATGATACAGATATTGCTACAAGAGACTTTATGTGCGCATATAGTTCGCATATAGTCCATACAGGAGATTGTATGTGCGCATATAGTTCACATATAGTCCAGATTGATTGCTACTGGAGATTGTATAATTTCATACAATCCTGTCCTTTGTTTATTTTTCTCTATGGTACTGAACCTTTGATATCCTTATTGATCTATTCTGTCATTTACTGTAAATGCTTCTATATATTGGTTATACTGAGCATTTGATATCATTGGTTCCTCTGTAAATCTCACTTTTATTGGCGATGCATAT
>CANXYC010607398.1:0-10476 GCA_948193065.1 Aleurites moluccanus | reverse complement strand
CAAATAATTAATTTACAATAATTTACACATGTCATACATATTTTAAATCATATAGCACAATATTAATCAGTCACTCATATAAGCATATTTAATTAAATCCTATAACACGTATGGCTATCAATCACATGTAATTGCATCATTGAAATTATATAGCCTGTAATACAATCAATAGCATAGAAACACATCAAATAAAAATTATATTTCACACATAGCAACCAACTCATGCAAATACCCCTAACTCTCCCTAGGTTTAAGGTACTAGGGTTAAGGTTTCCAACTAGTGTTTCACCTAGGATATTACAATACCCTATTCATCATATCTATAAAGGCTGCTGGAGCATTCGTCAATCCAAACGGTAGCACTAAAAACTCATATTACCCATACTGCGTTCTGAAGGCAGTCTTTGAAATGTGTTCACCTTTAATCCGTAGTTGATGATACCCTGACCTCAAATCTATCTTTGAAAAGTAACAAGCTCCCTGTAACTGGTCAAATAGGTCATCAATCCTAGGCAAAGGATACTTATTTTTCACTGTCACCTTATTCAATTGCCTATAATTAATATACATTCTCAGTGTCCCATCCTTCTTCTTAACAAACAACACTGGTGCTCCCCAGAGTGAACTACTGGGCCGGATGAATTTCTTATTACACAGTTCCTGCAACTGCTTTTTCAATTCTTTCAATTCTGGTGGTGCCATCCTGTAGGGTGGGATGGAGATAGGATCAGTACCAGGGTATACCTCAATCTCAAATTTGATCTCCCTCTCTGGTGGCAGTCCTGGAAGATCATCTGAAAATACATCTATAAATTCCTTTACCACTGGAATCTGTTCTAACTCTTTAGTTACCCCTGTAGTATCAACCACTATTGCTAGGTAAGAAATACACCCTTTTCTTATTAACCTCTCTGCAGTACAAGCAGACACTAACCCAGATATATGATTGTTGGCCTCCCCTTGAAAAATAAACTTTTCCTGCCCATCAGGTCTAAACTTTATTCTCTTTAGGGCACAATCAATAGTAGCTTTGTGATCAGTCGACCAATCCATACCCAGGATAATATCAAATTCTAACACAGGTAACTCAATCAGTTCATCAGGCAAAGATCTATCACAAACTCTCACATCACAAATATCATACTTATATCCTACTATAACCTTATCTCCCATTAGTGTGGCTATTTCTAAAGGCACAAGTAAAGGTTTTCTACCCAACACTAATTTCAAAGCAAAAATAGGTGATATAAAGGAATGGGTTGCACCCGAATCAAACAACACATAAACCACTAGATCATGTATAGAAATCATACCTACAACAGTATCATGGGATTTATGGGCTTGCTGTTGAGTCACTGCAAAGACTCTCCCCTGTCCTCTACCAGTGGATGACTGTCCCACTGTCGGACTCTGTCCAGCTGATCTGCCTCTACCAGCGCTCCCCCTACCCATCTGCACTATTGGCTGGGAAGGTCCTGCCTTTGATGGCTGTGCAACTCTGCGCATAGGGCAATATCTATAGAAATGTCCAATTTGTCCACATTTGTGGCATGCCCCTGATATGATGCAGCATATCCCTGTGTGTCCCTTTCCATAAAAAGTACAAATGGGCATTGATGCTGTCATCTAGGCTGGTCTAACATGACCTCTGAAATAACTGGGAACAGGAGGTCTCATACTCATGCCACTGCTAAAATCCTGCCTCATACTAGGAGGTGGCAATGACTGCACTAGCCTAGGAGGAGGTCTAGATGCAAAGGACTGGGATGTCCCCTCCCCGGGTCTCCGATACTCTCCCCCTCTGCCTTTCTTCTTTTGTTCCCTATCAGATCTCTCTTCTTTGTATTTTGCTTCCATTTGTGTTGCTTTATCTATAGCTCTGCTCAAAGAAGTAAACTCCATAGCCAGTAAGATGTTATGCAGTGTAGCATGTAATCCTCTCCTAAATCATCTGATCAGGTCATCCTCAGTAGGAGCAATCTTCCTGGCATATTTACTCAGCTGGCGGAACTCTCTGGCATACTCTAACACAGACATATTCCCCTATCTCAGCTATTCAAATTTAATAATATTGCTCTCTCGTAGACCCAATTCATCCATCATTCTTTGTTTAAATTCAGCCCATGACATTGGATCATCACTGTGAATGTTAGCATCGATATGCTCTGTAAACCAGGTAGCAGCATCTACCTGAAGTAACAATCCCACCAGTTCTATAGTCCTTGCCTCATAACAAGGCAGAGTCCAGACTATCCTATCAACTTTGTCAATAAAATCACCAGGGTTTGTACTATACTCCCCTGCGAATGTAGGCAGCCTGAATTTCATGAATTTCCCAACTAATACTCCACCCTTGGGTATAACCCTCTGTACTCTACCCCCCCATGTATCACTGCTGGATCTCTCTGGGGTGCTGGTGGTACTACAGGTTGTACCACTGGCTGTACTGGAGGTGGTGGTGGTTGTACCACTGTAGGCTGTGCTGCTAAATGATCTCTGATAGTCTGTAGAATCTCTTGTCTCATATCTTGTATTTCCTGTCTCCAGGGTGCCTCACCTATAGAATCAGACTCAGTGCGTCTCCTTAACCTAGATGACTCAGACTGAGATCCCCACACAGCAGATGCATTGGAAGCAACCTCTGCTTCCTCACTAGACTCATGGTACTCATCCCTATCAATAGGCCTAGCTCGCCTAGCCCTTCTCTCTGACATTTTAATACTATGTACAAATCAACATATAAAAGAATGTTTAGTTCATAGGTATGGAGAATTTCAAACAAAGAAGAAGACTTGTCATTTTTGACGATATAAGAATATCCTAGATTCCATGGTACTTCTATTACTATCATTATGCAAACACTATAGGTTATATAAACCTTTAGCTCTGATACCACCTTTGTCACGACCCAACCTGGGAGTCGCGACGGTCTTAGGGTACGGGTGTTGCATAAGCTACCAATACCACGAAGAACCCAATTAACTATACTATATGGCATGCAATTGATATAAACAACTTAATTAGCTTAAAAATGCTGCAAAAAATTTGATAGCATCTCCTCTATAATAAGGTTATGCCCAAAAATAAAACAAGCAAACAACACTTCTAATGTCATCCACAATCATACTCAAGTCAATGATCCCTCTGGATCTCCAACAACAACTCAATATATACATATATTTGTACATCCAGTCATTTCCATACATAGCATATCATATACATTCATAGTATCATCAGTATGCAAAACTATATAGATACAAACTAACACATATATCTACATGCCACTCCTTAATATACAGTACCATGGAACCTCTATTTTGTACAGTATTTACATATTCTTTTGAAGTTTGATATTTACATGGTCACTAGTAAACTTCCAAAGCAGAAGTAGGAGATGCCAATGGAAAGCATGCCTCACTATAGACCTGAAACTTGTAAACCACTAAGGGAGTGAGTATAAAAATACTCAATGAATCCAAATGTATAAAAATGCAGTAAATGATCATGATAATGTAATTGCCCATATAAGGCCTGAAGAATTCAATATAAGATAGCCAATGAATAATAAAACAAATATTTGTACAAATATCAACATAGAAGCCATTAAGTATCCAATGTACAAGATAGCACACATTATGATATAACAGGATTGGGTTATTTTCTGAAATTCAGTACTCAACACTATCATAAAATGCACTAGGGAATATAACATCCCTCCCTAGTAGGGGTCCCACAAACACATTAACCATATATGGAATATTTTTCCTACGACTAGAGAATATAAAATCCCTCTCTAGTAAGGATCCATAAAACACAATATGCACACAGTCGATGGAATTTACCCGCTATACCATCGAAATAGCCCTGTTCTAATATCATATGAGTATGCCTTCAAATAACAGTAAATTTAGCATATTTATAGCTCATATAGCAATAGAATAATTATATATACATATATGAAGAATAATAGAATAAATTTGAAAATTGTCAAAAATTGGCCCGGCGGGGCCCAATTGCACTGCCGCAACTGGCTCCCAAATTACGAGTCCGTTTTGGGATTTTTGAGTAGTTTCTGGTTAACTATGTTACCAAAAGAATTAGGTGGGCCATGAGGTACCGTTTTGAAGCTTAGTTCGAGACTAGATGATTGGGCCAATTGGGCTCATTTTATGGTCAGACAAAGTTTAGGTCATTTCGGTGGGCTTATTTACTGGCCAATTTGCACTTTATGTACTGTATGATATTAAAAGCTATTTTATCAATCCAAATGACTTTATATATGTTATATGATGCAAATCATGTATGGTTATACATAAGGAATCACCTCTATCACTTTCAATGCACTTGTTCCCTAATACCATTGATTCTGAGCCCTAGTCGGCCCACCGCTCGACACTCCGAGCAGGAGTATTCGACGGTTCATCTATTATCATACATAACGCTTCGGTAAGGTATAAAATCATTACAAAATATATTATTTGAACAAAAACACATCAAATTCAATAAGGCATACACTGTATGCACTACTAAGCATACTTTGCACTTTTTACACATTTATCAATCCTTTATGCTATAAGTCCATTCTATCATCACTATTAGCTTACATTATATATATGCATCACATATATATCACTTTACAAACTCATATACACTTAACTTAGTATTCTATACCAAACATATGCAATATTCAAGATTACCTTCAAAGTACTCAAATCATTCATCCTTCACACATTTAAACCTATATATTTCTACCATTTCCAACACTTATTCATATCCAAACTTAACTTTACTAATCACATTAACCTAACACCTTAAACTAGTAAACTCAATCTTGTCCAACTTAAGCAAATTCATTCCATTCATCCATTTTTCAATGTCATTCCATCAATTAACATATATAAACATCAAATGTATAACATTTAGGCATTTAAACCTAACAAACATCAAAACACAATTCACCATCCTAGTTCATCACATTTGGCCAAAACACATCATCATCTAAATGGATTCCTTTCCAACATTTAGCCATCAATTCATTAAATATACATCAAATATACCTCATTCCATCATTTAAACACATTAAACAACAATGTACAAACCAAACCCTAATCACCTTAAGTTTCGGGCAAGCTAGCTTTCAATCCAAATCAAATTGTTTCAATCATTCAAACATCAATTCATGTTATACGCATCAAATAAACATCATTTGAAGCAATTAATCCATCAAAACAACACTTTGATTCAAAGTTCTTCCTATTAGGGTTTTAATCCATTCTTTTGAATTCTAACCATACAAAATGTGTTTTGATCACTAATAAACATCAAGGAACATCATATAAAGATCATTGAATCAAAAGAAATCAAAAACCAACAACTTACCAAAAATTCTTCAAAATCTTCTTTGAATTAAATTGTTACTTTTTCAAGTTTTTCCTTGAATTCTATGGTTATATTAGTGTTTAGGATGATGGAATTAACCTATTTCTATCAAAGATTGAAAGAAAACAATAAGAAATGAGATGGGTGAATGGTGGCAGAAACTTCAAATGAAGAAAGAGAAAGTTTGCTGCATATTTTGGCTAAGGAAGATGATGAACAATGGAAGAGGTGGGAAAAATCAAGTTAAATATCAAAGATGTGATCCTATGCTTTAGGTTTATGGTACTTTTGGTGAAACCTAGCCATCCAACCATCCATTTCTTCATCTTTTCCTCCAATGGTTAGATTTATTCAAGCCTAAAATGATTCTATACGGTTGCATACACTCTATAACTCCATATTGCAAAGGAAAAGACCAAAATAGCCTTAGCTCAAAATAAGCACCTCAATTGAGCAGCTTACCGAGAACTATTTTCAACTGGGTTTAATTCTCCAATAATTATTCAAATAAACTTAATAATATCATTTTCATGTCCTTAAATTCTTTTCTACCTTCAAATATAGTGTTAAATCCATAAAAATCCGAATGGGGCGTGAAATGACCATTTTGCCCCCAGTTCACCAAAAACTCAAAATTTCTCAATTTTGTCTTAACGGCCTTTAAACCATTTCTATGCATAAAATCAACTCATATAACATGCATAACTATCAATTTCAGACATAAATACATAATAATAACATGTTCAAAAGAAAGGAAAAATTTCCCCCCTAAGTTCCTCTTTAAGGGTTAGATCAAGTTTAGGCTGAGGTGTTACACCAGTGACTCAATTGATAAAGTCTAATTTGTTAGGGTCCTTCCTAGAGTGGACAAAGAATCTCTAGGCATGTGCTTGCGCGAGCACATATATTCTGTATGGAGATTGTAGCACTCTTGTTCTGTATGGAGATTATAAAACTCATGTTTTATTACTCTATTGTTTTGTCATTTACTTACTTTATATTATGTTATTTTGGTAAATTATGATTTTTGATTCCTCTATAAACTAAACTTTGATATATTCTTATTAATTATGTATAAACCATATTGAACATCTTTTGTTATATCTATATAAAGATATTGATTCCGACCTCCGATTCTGATTTTCGAACCTCAGGTATGGCATGTTCATAATTTATTTAGTTGAAGACTCTTTCTCCTTCTATTGTGATTTTTAGGTGTTAGGTTGAGTGGACCAAAGGCTGAGGACCGAGTTTCTTGGTTTGTGTTCCTCCAAGAAGATTGTCCAAGTATAAACTCTGATCTTTTGAGTTGTAATTATTATTTTGGAATATTATAATACTCTTAGAGTTTTATAGTATTTTGAATGGTCTGTAATGATTTTTTTTGTAATATTTTTTTTTTGGATTACCAGTTGTTCAAATTGGATAGAGGTTATCAGGCTACCTTTAATCTATTGTGAACAAGTTGGCTATATTTTTAGATATTGATATCACAGGTTTGTTATGATAGTTGGATGATGAGTCTAATTATGCATTGTTTTTTGTTTTAGATTATTATATGTTTGCCATAGGCTATGTTTATGGGGTTCTATAGGTCTTTAGTGGCTTTAAGTCTACCCTTGTCCTAGGACCATCACATATCTAGTTTTGGGGTGTGACATGATACCAATTGAATGTCCCTTAGCAACCAAGAGCCATTGGATGGTATTTAAAAATTTTATGGACAAATAAAAATATTGATGAAGAGAGTAAAAAGAGAATGAGACATAATATTTTATAGTGGTTCGGCCAAGTTTTTGCCTACATCCACTCCTCAAGATCAAACTTGAGTATTTCATTATAAATATCTTTTTATAGGAGCAAGATAAAAAAAAAAATTCTAAGTATTTAAACTCACACTCAAACCTTACAAAGTGTTTTCATAAGTCTCACACTCAAACCTTACAAGTATTTTCACAAGGTTCACCCTCGAATATATACAAGTGTTTTCCTATTTGTCTCATATTCAAACCCTTAAGAGATATAAAAGATGAGAAGAAGAAAATCCTTTTTACTTTTCCTAAACTCGTAAGTAATCAATAAGTTTCAACAACCTCAAAAATTTTACAAAAAATAATTCATAATTATTATTTTATAATTAATAAGCTTTATAAGCAATAAATATGAATGATTAGAATTAATATCTCAATAGATGCTTAACAAAGGTTGTTCTCTTCCATTTAAACTTTTTCACTAACTCATATTTTTATCCCATTAAGAAATATAACCGTTTTACCTTCTTAAATCCTCTTAAATGCATTTATACTAGCAAACCAACGGTTAGTTTTTTTTTTTTTTTTTTTTTTTTTGTATATGCAGGTTTGCGCCCGCAATTAACTGGTAGCGTCCGCGACTTCCTTGACATAAAAACTCTTCACAGTCAGTTATAAACTTTCGCCTTTGCGAATTCTTCAAGTCATGCCTGCGACTGCAACAGTAGCGCCTACAAATATTACCCTTCATGGGACTGAAGCTATTGTCCAATTGAGGTCTTCTTAGTAGCACCTGCATCATATATTTGCATCCGCTAAATGTACTTGTACTCATATTTATATTCCGGCAAGAAATATAGTTGTTTTACCCTCTTAAATGCACTTGTACTAGCAAACCAACGGCTAGTTTTTTTTTTTTTCTGTATCTGCATATTCGCACCCGCGACTAATTGGTAGTTGCCAAGACTTCTTTGACACAAAAACTCTTCACTGTCAGTTATAAACTTTTGCGTTTGCAAATTCTTCAAGTCGCGCCTACAACTACAACAGTAGCACTAGCAAATATCTCCCTTCTTGAGACTAAAACTATTGTCCAATTGAGGTCTTCTTAGTAGCGCCTGCGACATACATTTGCACCCGCTAATATCACCTTAACCTTAGACTTGGCTTTCACCTTTATGCTTGCGATTTAACTAGTAACAGCTGTGAATTATTGGTAAAATATTTGCGCTTGCGAATATTGCCCTATTTGGGACTTGAGCTTTGCCACTCTTTAGACTCCTTAGTAATGGTTGTGACTCATATTTTCCCTTGTGATTCCTTAATTGCATTGCTACTTTTCCAGTAGTGCCTGCAAATTATTCAATTCCAAACTTCAAACTTCAACTCTAACTTATCTTATATATAATCAAATGTCACGACCCGTCCCGCAGTCGGATCGCGACGGTCCTAGGTCACGGGAGATGCCAATGGCGATCGGTACCCATAGAACCCAGTATCAATCACATTCACAATATACATATATATTTATCGCAGCGAAATAAAACTTATCCATCATCTGTTACACATGGCATATCAATGCATATATATATCCAATCAATCATAAAACACTGTTCATTCTGAAATACTATCTCATATATCTGCATAAACATATATATATCTATTCATGTCCTAGCTAACCCATACATACCTCATGGAGCAGCTAGATATGAACATCCAAAATACAGAGTACAAAATATATATATACATCAGTAATGCTGGCAGAAATCCCTAGATGACGAACAACAGGATTCTGCAATCTACTCCTCTCCTAAAATAAGAAAACAATGAGAGGGTGAGTATATAAGATACTCAGTGAATCTATATGCATCGCCAATGAAAATGAGATTTTACAAAGGAACCAATGATATCAAATACTCAGAATAATCAATTGATAGAAGCATTTATAGTATAATGACAGAATAGATCAATAAGGATATCACAAGTTCAATACCATAGAGAAAAACAGATAAAGGGTTGGGTTGCATAAAATTATACAATCTCCTGTAGTAATCAATCTGGACTATATGTGAACTATATGTACACATACAATCTCCTGTAGCAATATCTGTATCATAAGACGGGCCAAGTCTTATGGCTAGGTCCATAACCCATTTCCTAGCTAGGGTATCAGTAATACAATGTGCACAAGGTCGACAGTATTTTTCCACTACCCTGTCGAATCGTTAGCTCTGTTATGACGTATAAGGATCAATATCAAGAAACAACACATCAGTGGATACCATGATGCAACAATGGTATCCTCAATCTTAACAAACTCGATATCAATCAATCAATAGCAGTTAAGTATTAATAGCTCATCAGAATCGATTAATGAGCCTAAAATCAATAAAACATCAATAATAATCAATGAAACGAAGACTAAAGGTCTAACGACCAAAAATGGGAACAAACATATTTTGGTTATTTTGCGGTCAAAAGTTGACGCAATTGACATGCCATGGTCGCTGGCGACGGTGGCATTCAAATGGTTGGCCTATGGATTTTTCGGCATGGTTTCGACGCAATATCAACATTGCCCCAAATATCAACAAACATGCACATAGAAAGCAATTTATAGGCAATAACCGCAACTCAATAATCTCCATTCAAGGCATCAAATATGCCAAGAAAACACAAACCAACAATAAGAACAAAACAAGGCAAAAATGGCATATTCAGGGTTCGGCCAAGAACCCTTTTTCACAATTGGATTCCAAAGTTCAATTTATCAATTTGGGCAAATAAATTGATGCATATTAGACTCACCTAAGCCTCCAAATCACCAAAAATCAAGCGATTGCTAGCAAATCCCTAAATCCTGGGTTTAGGCCAAAATTGTCGATTTTCCTAGAATGAATTTTTTGCAACGAAACGAACGTCAATTAAATACTTATAAATACCCAATTGAATTATTCTAAAGCCAATTTACCTATCCTAATCCATATACTAAAATTCACTCCACACAACATTACTTTTAGGGTTTTAAATTGGGAAAAATTGTTTAACGCATCATTTGATGAAATTAAAAAATTTACCCATTCCTTTTATCACCAAAGTAATCTATTTAAACCAAAAAAAATAAACAAAACATCAACTTATGAAAATTACCTAGAATGGCCAAAAATTCCACCTTGCTTGTTCTTCAAAATTTATGATTTTCTATAGTTAATTTTGGTTGGTTGATGATTGTATGGTTTTAGTTTAGTATTTGAATCAATTTCTCTTCACAAACTTTGCTTGAAAATCAAAGAAATGGAGAGGAAAAATGGTCACGGGAGAATGAAGAAAATGGCAGAAAATTCTG
>CANXYC010607189.1:0-14375 GCA_948193065.1 Aleurites moluccanus | reverse complement strand
CCCTCAAAGGCCCCCGTTGAGCCCCTTTTTCCCGAAATTGCCTCCAACCGGGTACATTTTCCATACAATTCCCAAATAAACCATTTAAGACCATTTACATTCACTTTTATTCTTTCCTTTACTCAAATATACTGAAAAATTTATAAAACCTCGAAAAATGCAAAATTACATTTTAGTCCTCCAATTACCAAAATTTCCAAACTTACCCGTTTGGGTCCTAACTGACTTCAAACCAACTCTAGGCCTAAAAATTAGGTCATCTAACACGCATATATATTTATTCCATGCATTCACATATAATATTAACACATCATAAAGAAAGAAAAATAATTTCCCTAAAGGTCCCTATTAGGGTTTAGGCTAAGGTGTTACACAATGGTTCACCTATTTCTAAATATAACACTCCGGTAAGACTTAAAAACATTACAAAACACATTATTCACATCGAAAGACATCAAGCATACACAATATATATCATAGACATCACATTACACAATTAACACTTTTTCCAATCCTTTATGCGTCAAACACATTTCTATCACCACATTTGACTTACATTTTATATATTCATCACTATTATACCAAGTTAAGAACTTATACATACCTAGTTCAACATTCCATATCAAACATACACCTAATTACAAGTTTACTTTCCAAGTAACTTATATCAAACATCACTTCCATATCTAAACTTATACATTTACATTTCATACACCAAATATCTATATTCAAACCCTTCCTTCCTAATTGCTTCAACCTAACACATTAAACCTATAAACTAAACATGGTTTGGTTTTGATGGAAGTTTCTCCATTTCTTTATTTTTCAACACCAATCATCCAAACAACATAAATACACATCAAATGCATAACATTTAAGCATTCCAACCTATTAAACATCAAAGTATCATTTCATTTTTTTGAACACCATCATTTCAGCCAAACTAGAAAATCAATCAAATGGACTTATTTTCATCAAATGGCTATTAATTCATTTCAAACACATCAAATACATCACATTTGAACCAAAACTCCATCATAATAACACATTTGAATCTTACCTCTTCCAAGTTAGGGTTTCGCCCATGTTTTGGGTTTTCTTTCAACCTAAATGCATATTTGATACTAATTACTATCAAGGAGCATCTTAAGATCAAAATTAAACCAAAAGAATGGTAAAAACACTTACTTCCTCAATAGTTCTTTCAAATCTTATAAACTTTGATTTATCATTTTTTCTTGATTTTTCTTTGATTCTAAGGTTAGAATTGTGTTTAGGATGATGGAATTAACTAGTTTGAATCAAAAAATGAAAGAAAATGACTTGGTATGTTAAAGAACCAAAGTGGCCGAACCAAGCTTAAGGAAGAAAGAGAAAACTTGTATGAATATGGCTAAGGTTCAAGAAGAGGTGTGAAAAATCAAGTGAAACATCAAGTTTATAATCCTATACATTGATCTTATGGTAAAGAATATGCAACCTAGCTTACTAGTCATTCAATTCTTGATCTTTCCATCCAATGGTTTGATTTAGGTTAACTTAAAATGGTTACCATACACTTGCATACATCATATAAGTCCATATACCTTAGGTAAAGACTATACTACCCCTAGTTCAAATTGGATCCCTTTCCAATTAACTTTTCCTTAAATTATTTTCTACCGGCTTTAATCTTCCAACAATAATTCATTTGACCATTATACCTCTATTTTCATTTCCTAATATTCTCTTTTATCATAAAATGTAAAAGTTAATTTTCACTAAAAACTCAAAGGGTGTGAAATGACTATTTTATCCCTAGTTCACCAAAAACCTAATTTTACTCGATTGCTTCCTAACAGCCTTTAAACCTCCTTTATTTACACAAACACATCATAAAACATGCATACATGTCAAATTCAAGCATAAACATATAGTAAATAATAATACTCAAGTTAAATCAAAATATCCAAGTTTGCCCTTTGTGGTTCAGGTTCTAGGTTTTTAACTAAAGTGTTACAAGATTAAAATGTGATATGATATGTTATTGAAACTTAACAGATAATTCATGCAATATGAGTAAGGCATAACAAATGGTAATGATAATGATAATGATAAAGTCAATAATACCGATAATGATAATGCTAAAATGTGATTGTGAAATGATATGTATCTAATAAATATATAAAAGTGTCATATATGCTTATTTGGACTGTGAAGTTAAGGATATAAGGATGGTGAAATATTAGCAGTGTAAATTTTTATACAGATTGTGAACTTTAAAAAATTATTGAAATGTGAATTGAATACTATTCATATTGAGAATTACATTAAAAATACAAAGGAGGCTCTGTTAAAATTTATGTAAGACTAATAATTATTAAATAAAATTTAAATATTAATGAATGGATTTAAGTATGAATGACTGAGGATTATCAGGTTTAAAGGTTCTATGGGTATCTGGTGACCTTAGGTTTACTCGTGCCTTAGGACCGTCATGTCCCAAAAATGGGATGTGATAATGGCATGATTAAATACATGGCTAAATGACTTTAAAAATTGACATAATGTCATGAATGAACAACTTGAGCATGGACATAAAATGCATAAAGCATGATTGATTAAATACATACTTTGTTGCCATGCAATACAACATATCTCTTATAGGTTAGCATGTCATGTTTAGGTTAGCTGTTAAAAGTGGTTTGGCTTGTGAATAATTTGGTGTATGCATTGTAATCTTGATGAGTCTTGGTCACTTGCATATGAACTAAATGGTTAAAGTGTCATAGTTATATGCTTTGCATCATGTATATAGTAAATATGAGTTTTGATATGGTAAATATTCTTTCAATGTCCCAATAACATAAAGTTTGAGGTTTTTTAAATTATGATGCCAATAATATATGTCATAATATACTACGATTTAAAAAAAAAAAAAAAAAAAAAACTTTTTTCTTCAATTAGATCTTTCATGTATTGGTCATCTATTCAAATTGCATATATAATTGCATTTTAATTTTGAATCATTATTACGTCAACTAAATTTTAAGGACAAAAATTATCCATTTTGATTTTAATTTTTAGCTTTTTTTTTAACCAAACAGTCTCTTTAAGTTTTTGAAAGTTCCTTAGCAATCAAAAGGGAGGTTAATTGATTATTTTAAAAACTGAAGACAGGTTAAAATTTGTTGTAAGGAATAAAAGAGAGAAAAAACACAATAATTTTTATAGTGGTTTGGCCAACACTTGCCTATATCCATTCCTCAAGATCACACTATAGTATTTTATTTAAATGTCCCTTTTAATCAGGTTCAAGATCAAACCTACATGCTTTGGTTAACATTCAAACCTTTATAATGTATTTTTCTCACTAGGCTCACACAAAAATCCTTTAGAATTACAAAAGTAAAGTAGAAGAAAATTCTCTTAACTTATCCCAATTCTCAACTAATTGAATATTCTTCAATAAACTTGAAGAATTACAATTAATACTCTACAAGTATTAGAAAACTCAATAATTTGCTCAAAAGATAATAAGTATGCTAGAGTATGAATTAATACAAGATTAGAGGTTGTTCATCATCAATAAACCTTCATACTAACCCACATTTATAATCTTTCATCAAATAAAGTCATTTTGCTTCATTAAATATTCATTAATGCTTGTACCAGCTTTTTCAATGGCTAGTTCTTTGTATGTATCTGAAGAGTCTCGGCTGTGACTGGCCTGAAGCTAAAGATCTTCACCGTTGTGACTTTACACTCGTGGCCACAACCAACCCGATCACATCTGTGACTTTTCTCATTCTGAACTATGAAGCTACTAGACCTCTGAGTTTTCATAGTTGTGACGGCAACTTTTTTGGTCGCAGCTGTGACTTTCTCTTTACTTAGACCCTGAGTTTCTGGACTTTCTAGTGCTCAAAGTTACCTATGCAACATCTTGGTAACGGTTGTGACTGTGCATGGTGAAGTGGTATAACAGCTACGACTGGGAAGTTGCGGCTATAATTTTTCACTTGTTTTGGGCCTTCACCTTCTGGATCTCAAAGTTGCGGCTGCGACTTTATTGTAGCAGCTGCAACTTTTACTTAGCCTTTGAACCTATCCTTCTAGACTCCAAAGTCATGGCTCTAACTCCTAAGTAGCGGCAGCGACTTTTCTGCAACCTGCAATTCTTTGAGAAATGGTTTGGCTATCTTACATATAAACAAACAAACTTTGTTAGTCCATTGATTAGTTGTTTGTAACCATCGAAATGAGCATGTTAAGATACTAAGGTTTAACAGTTTTCATGAAAAATAATGTATGTGAATTGCAATATTGTGCTATGATTTTTTTTAATGAAATTTTATTTCTATGCTTTATTTATTAAAATTACTTGTAAAATTGCATTTCAATTCTAAATCGTTCTTGTGCGCAGAGGTGTACTTACATTCAGACAAGGGGGCACATACCCCCTTGATTATGAAAGTTTTTTAATATAAAATTATTATGTAGTCCCTAAAATTTATAAAATTAATATATTGGTCTTTTTATTTTGAAAAATTAATTTTTTAGTCCCTAATAAAGTATTATTTAATACCATTTGCTTTCATTTTTCTTTTTTGCCTTCATAATTCTTAAAATTTTTAAGATAAATAACTATTTAGTCCCTGAAGTTTAAATTAATAAAATAATCCTTATATTTTGTAAAATTAATTCTTTAGTCCCTAATAAAGTATTATTTAATCTCATTTTCTTTCACTTTTTCTTTTTCCTTTATTTTTTTATTTTCTTTTCCAATTTTATTTAATTTTCTTTCTTTTTTATTTTCTTTTTCAATTTTTTTAATTTTTCAATGATATTATAATGACTTTTGATTGTTTTTAATTGAAATATATGTTTATTTGGTACTTTTATGTGTCCTTTCCTATATGTGAGAGGATGCCTCTTCTTCCTAAAAATTCTGCATCAGCCTCTGCTTGTGTGGAACAAATTTTAGGATCGAAATTATTCATTTTGATTATAATTTTGTGTCTTTTCTTTTTTTTTTCAAACAAACGATACCTATATATATATATGGATGCTTCTTCTATTCAAATTTCTTATAAAACACCAATAACAGAGACACATAAAGACATAGATAGGACTATGCAAGTAGCAGAAAGAGACAGAATGGCTAAGTCTAAAACTTGTAGTTGCAAAGCGCATTGAACAAAGTAGAAAAGACACTTACCTTACATACCAATTGATGAGCAACTGAGCATAGAAGTCCATCCTTGAATGTACACACAACACACCCCTTTTTTGGCTTTCTAGTAGCCATATAACCCATTATCATAAACTTGTTTCTCACTCATAGTTATAACGGTTGGACCCTCATAACCATCACATTAAGCACTTCCACATAAGGGATACAATTTTCTCAATAATTGACCTTCATGGGCAGCCCATATTCTGCGATCCCAGCACACTCGTTGCATTTATAACCTTATTTTTTCACATTCTCAAAAACTAATTAAACTTTTAATTCCTTGCATAGAAATCTCATCCAATTTAGCTTATCTTATGTCACGAATCACTCAAACTTTCAACTCATAACTACATTATTTTGCACTTCGACCTCTAAGCTTTTTATCAGAATATCTTAATACCATATTAAGAATCACTCGACCTAATATTAAAAGCTTTTTTTTTACAAGAAAATTATTATCTGTGTCCTCCGAAACACTACCAGTCAGCAATTGAAATATTACATCTTGAAGTATAAAATTGTTCTTTTTCTTGGAGAATTCAGCAGAGATTGGGAGTTCAAATTCGAGACTTCACAACCCTGAAAATGTTTTCAATACTACTAAATCAGAAGTTTATTGGTCGTATAACCATTTTTCATACAATGCTTCATATACCAATTTACACGAAAGAGAACTCTATTAGTCCCTTTAACAACCAAGAGGGGGGGTTGAATTGGTTGTTTACGAAATTAACAACAAATTAAAAATTTAATTAAAGGAAAGAAAGGGATAAAAAAAGAACACAAGAATTTATAGTGGTTCGGCAACCTTGCCTACATCCACTCCTCAAGATCACACTTGAGAATTTCGTTAACCGATTCTTTTATGGTTGCAAGATCAAACCCAAGTATTTAAGCTAACACTCAAACCTTACAAGTGTTTTACAAAGACTCACACTTAACCTATACAAGTGTTTTCTCAAAGGCTCACACTCAAACCTATACAAGTGTTTTCTATGGCTCACACTCAAACCCAATAGAAATACAAGAGATGAGAAGAAGCAAATCTCCTTTTACTTTTTTCCAAATTCTCAAATAATCAATGAGTCTTAATCTACTTAAAGATTTACAATTAAAAGCTCACAAAAATGATTTTATAGAAAATAGGCTCTTTAAGCCATAAATATGAATGAATTTAATGCAAAATTTAAATTCAATGATTTCAATTGTTGTTCTCTTGTTTTCTAACCTCCTTAAGTTTCAAAACAACTTGTATTTATAGCCCAACATCAAATAGAGTTGTTATGGTCATTAAAAACCAAAATATATCTATTAAAACATTTTCCAACTATTAGTTTTGTTATTTGAATCGCGATAGTCGCGCTCGCTACATTTGAGTCGCTCCTGTGACTTTTATCCCTATCAGAATGGTAAATTAATTTTACCATATCTTAAGTAATAAAACTCTAAATTATACACTATATTTTTTTTGTTAAAAAATTTGAGTTGACAATTTTGTAGTTTAACTCAACTCCAAAATAGTCCATATTCATGTCCTAAAAAATCATAATATTTTATTGCTCTAATCTATAAGATAGTTTGAGCATGTTTCACTAATTCTTCAATTTCTCCTTCTATAAAACTCGAAATCACTTGATTCTTTTTCTATATGAAACTAGACATCTAGAGATTAAATCTTGTAGAATGAAATGCTCAAATTCTTTTTTTATAATTCTCAGAAATATTTTAAAGTTGTCTTATCTATTCTGTCCTAGTCTGCCAGCATGAGCATAATTCCTTAAAAAATTCATATTTTCATTTTCTAATGTCCAATACTCAATTCAATTTTTGTTCCTAAAGCTAGACATCCATATATTTTCATCCATATATGGCTTGCCCTAATAACTTCTCCTAATTTATATAAAATTTGGCATCACTCCAGACTATGTGCAAATCTGTTAGTTTTTCACAGTCGTGCCTTTGAATTTCTCAAGTCACTCCCACTACCAAAGAGACACTACTCATCTGAGACTACTGGATGATTTGATAAATTCTTATTTTAATTTTGCACCCAGGAATAAACTTGTCACTTCCGCGACTTCACGTAGTCGCACCCACGGCTTCTTTGTGCCGCTCCTACTACTGAACAGTCATTGTTTATCTTGAAGCTACTGAATGTTTTTACAATTCTCAAATTAATTTCGCACCCGCAACCAAAAGCTTTTCAAGATTGCGATTGACTTTTTGCACTTGTGACCAAACTTGTTCCTAGCATCGCGCCTACGACTATAAGTGGTTGCACTTACGACACACCAAAATTCAGCAATCTAGAATTGTCGGGTCACACTTTTCCAAGTATGCTCCCCCTAAGCATGTGCACTCTGCAAACTTTCTTAAAATGTGTTAATCCTATAGTTTGAACAATGGTCATGATTTCTCATGCCTGAAATAACTCAAATAAATTGTTAGCACAAATAATTCATTTATATTATTTTGTTATCATCAAAATCAACATCAAACCAAAGAGGACTAACAAACACCATTTACATTAAAGTTGATTTCCAAAACTTATCATCTCCAAGTTGAGATGATAATGAGACTATTTTTGGGTCAAATCGGTATTTACAACCCAACCTAAATTAAATATCTCACTCCATTGATTCATGTAGGTAGTAAAATATATGATTTTATCATGTTCCTCACTCACTACTATAATGATGTTGCTTATTCTTATTCAATTGGTAGGCCTATAGCATGCAAACCAATAAGCTAAAGGCAAATGAACTAGGAATTTTGTCAAACACTTGGTGGGCATACATTGACAAGCCAATAGGTTAGGTTTTGGTGCAAAATTAACTTGCCCATTCAAACCAACAACAAGGTGCATTGTCACACAAAGCAAAGGTATCAAATAAACACAATTAAACATTGGCAATATGAATCAAATTGGCTATAGAAAATCAAGGAAAATAAAACAAAACATAAGCACAAATAGGGTAAATGTGGTTCGGCCACTATAAGGTTTTTGGCAAAAGTTTCCAATCAACATTTTAATGATTCAAACATGTTAAATGATGCAATGTGAACTCACCTAAAGATCCAATTAGCTAATGTACACTCAATTGCCACCAATTCCACCGAAATCCCCAAATTTGTCTTCTTTGAAAATTCAATTTACAAAATCTCCAATTCTACATCAAATTAACCATCAATTAGTTATCCAACCATATCCAATTACTCATTTCTACCATCAATTAGCAATTCCTAACACTAATTCAACATATCATCCTTTTACAACTTTAATTTATCAACAAAAATTAGGAATTCCATCAAATTAGTAACAACTGAAGCAATTAAACATATTACCCATTCAATTCAACCTAAATAAACACTAAATCATCAATCAAATCAAATAAAACAACATCTTATCAAAATTGCTTCAAGTGGCCGAAATCTTCAAGGAGTTTATCCTCCCAATCCTTTGCTCCTCACTTTAATCTAAGGTTAGAAATGAGTTTAGCTAAGTTAAATCACTATTTTTCTATCAATTTCCTAAAGAAAATTATAAGAAAATGAAGAAATGGAAGATAGATAATGAGAAAGGAAGGATAGAGAATGAGAAAGGAAGGTCATGGCAATGGTGGATGGAAGAAAATGTAGAAGACAACTGAAATTTTAATGGCATATAAGACAAACTCAATTGGCAAATTACAATTAAATCCTCCAAGTTTTAACCTTTACACTTTGGTCCTTAAACCTTCTGTAATTTATTCTGACAATTCTGTCAGGATTTAGATATCAGTATCGGAAGTGTATAGGCTTATTTTAATTTATACTTATTTATAAAAATAGTTCTGGAGTCATTCTGTAACCTTGACTCACCACTTTCCACTATTCACCTTGAATTTCCCTTTATTTTTCAAAATAACATTACTTACTTTTTCAGTGTTCCTAAGTAATTTTCACTTCTTTATTTTTACCAAAATTAGACATAAATTATGGTCATCTTTTACCCCCAGATCAACTTCAGAAATTCTTTTGTTAACCGAAGTGCTAATTTCTCGGCAGTGTTCCCGACACCGCCAGTTTCCGAAAAAGTTTCAAATTCACTTTCTAACTGTGTTTCTAAAAATATTTCCCACCATTTTAAGACTAATGGACCACATACTGAGAATAAATTCATGCGTACAAGTTATGGCTTTCAAGGGTATTACAATGACCCATCCTTTTTCTTTACAAACAAGACTGGTGCTCCCCAAGGTGAACTGCTAGGTCAAATAAAACTTTTATCACACAACTCTTGTAACTACTTTTTTAACTCTTTCAGCTCTGGTGGTGACATCTGGTATGGTGGAGTGGAGATAGGATCAGTACTAGGATATACCTCAATTTCAAACTCAATCTCCCTCTCTGGTGGTAGTCCTGGGAGATCATCTAGGAATACATCTGTAAATTCCTTTACCACTGGAATCTGCTCTAACTCTTTGTATACCCCTATAGTGTCAACCACTGTTGCCAAATAAGCAATACATCCCTTCCTCATTAGCCTCTCTGCCTGTACTGTAGATATTAACCCTGATATGTGTCTGTTTGTCTCCACCTGAAACATAAACTTTTCATGTCCATCGGATCAAAACTTTATTCTTTTTAATGCACAATCAATGGTAGCTTTATGATCAGTCAACCGATCCATACACAGGATAACATCAAATTCTAATGTAGGTAACTCAATCAATTCAACAGGTAAGGATCTATCACAGATTCTCATATCACATACATCATACTTATGCTCTATAATAACCTTATCTCCCATTGGTGTGGCTATTTCTAATGGCACAAGTAAAGGTTTTCTACCCAACCCCAATTTCAAAGCAAAAATAGGTGATATAAAAGAATGGGTTATACCCGAATTAAATAACACTTAAGCCACTATATTATGTATAGAAATCATACCTATAACTGTATAATTGGATTTCTGGGCCTGCTGCTGGGTCACTGCAAACACTCGTCCCTGGCCTCTACCAGTGATTGACTGTCCCACTGTTGGAATCTGTCCTGTTGGTCTGCCTCTACCAGTGATTGACTGTCCCACTGTTGGAATCTGTCCTGTTGGTCTGCCTCTACCTATACACTCTCTGCCCATGTGTACTGATGGCTGGGATGATCCTGCCTCTGAAAAATGTGCAAATTTGCGCATAGGGCAATCTCTGTAAAAATTTCCCAACTGTCCACATCTAAAGCATGCCCCCGATCTAATACGACATGCCCCAAAATGTCTCCTCCCTCAATAAGCACATGTGGGCACTGATGATGTCATATTTTGAACTGGTCTACTAGGGCCTCAAAAATATCTAGGAATAGGAGGCCTCATACTTATGCCTATCACAAGGTTACTTTCCCATAAACCCTTTGTCAAAAATTCATCTATCATTCTCTATTTGAACTCTTCCTAATCCATAGGATCATTGCTATGAATATTTTCATCAATATATTCTTTAAACCAGGTAGCAACATCTTCCTCTAACAATAATCCCACTAGCTCTATAGTCCTAGCATCAGAACAAGGCAGTGTATGAATTATTTTGTCAACCCTATCAATAAAGTCACTAGGGTCAGTACCATATCCCCCTACAAAAGTGGGTAGTTGTAGTCTCATGAACTCCCTAACAGTTACACCACCCTTTGGGATAATTTTGCGTGCTCTGCTCCCCTATAATACTATTGGCTCTCTCTGAGGTACTGGTGGTATCACAGGCTATACTGGAGGTGGTTGTTGTACCATTGTAGGCTGTGCTGCAAAATGAGTCCGAATAGTCTGTAATATTTCTTGTCTCATCTCTTGCATTTCCTGTCTCTAGGGTGCCTTACCCATCGAATCAGACTCAGTTCATCTCCGTGACCGGGGTGGCTCAGACTGAGTTCTCCACATAGCAGATGTATTAGAAGCAACCTCTGCTTCCTCACTAAATCCATGATATTCATCCCCCTTAATAGGCCTAACTCATCTAGTTCCCCTTTCTGACATCTTAGCACACTGTACAAATCAACATGTAAAAGAATATTTAGATCATAGGTACGTAGAATTTCAAACAATGAAGAAGACTTGTCATTTTGACGATATAAGAGAATCCTAGATTCCATGGTACTTCTATTGCTACTAATATACAAACATTTTAAGTTATATAAACCTTTGGCTCTGATACCACCTTTGTCACGACCCAACTTGGGAGCCTCGACAGTCCTAGGGTACGGGTGATGCCTAAGCTACCAGTACCATGAAAAAACTAATTAACTATATGATAATGACAAACAATACACTAAATCAGCTAAATAGCTTAATAATACTACTGAAATTTCGACAGCATCTCCTCTATAATATTACTATACCCAGCTGTAAAACATGTAAATAACACTTCCAATATATATATCATTATCAATACTCAAATCATTATCATCAATGATCCCTCTGGATCTCCAATATCAACTCAATATATATATATATCTGTATATCAAACTATATTCATACATAGCATAATATATATTTATGCAAAGCCATAAACATACAATCACATATATATACATGTCACTCTTTAGATTACAATACCATGGAACCTCTATACTGTATAATTATTTACATATACATTTGGGACTGGAATATTACATGTCATAAGTTTTCAAAATTCCACGGCAAGTATAGGAGGTGCCTATCGAATACGAGCCTCACTGCAGACCTGAAAATGGTAACCACTGAAGGGGGTGAATATAAAAATACACAGTGAATCCATATGTATAAAAATGCAGTAGATGTTCATAATATCATGGTTGCTCATATATGGCTTGTAGAATCATATAATACAACAAATATATGGTAATACAAGTATTTGTATAAGTATCCATATAGATATCTATATAAGTATATGTATCAATATTTATATAAGAATTCATGTAAGTATCCAGACACATATCCATATAAGTATCCAGACACATATCCATATAAGTATCCAGATACATATCCATATAAGTATTCATGTAAATATTTATATAAGTATTCATATATGATAACAAGTGAAGAAATATCAGTGTACGAGTCAACGCACATATGATATAATAGGATTGGGTCAAATAAAAAGTACAATTGTACTAATATAGCACAATCATGCTTAATTCTGTAACTCCAGCACTATCTATACTTAATCCACCATATGTAAGAGTGATAGGCTCTTACGGCTAGAGAACATCCTCCCCCTCTAGCTAGGGCCATATAAAAAAATCAGTGTGCACACGGTCGATGGAATTACCCGCTACACCATTAAGGTAACCCTATTATAATACTATATGGGTGTGTCTCCATATAACAATATAAATAACATAAATATAACTCATATAGCTGTAGAACAGTCATATATATATATATATATATATATATATATATATATATATGGAATTACCCGCTACACCATTGAGGTAGCCCTATTATAATACCATATGGGTGTGTCTCCATATCACAATATAAATAACATAAATATAACTCATATAGTTGTAGAACAGTCATATATATATATATATATATAATGAAAAATAGAACCAATTTGGGTAATGTCAAAAAAATGTCCGGCGAAGCCCAGTTGAGCTGCCTCAACTGACACTCGCCGTTACGAGTCCGTTTTAGGATTTTTGAGTAGTTTCTGATTAAGTATGTTGCCAATAGATTTAGGTGGGCTATGAGGTACCATTTTAAAGTTTAGGTCAATACTAGAAGATTGGGCCAATTGGTGGCTCAATTGGCTTTCTGGATTTCATTTTATGGACAAACAAAGTTTAGGTCATTTCGGTGGGCTTATTTACGGGCCAATGTGCACTATATGTACTGTAAAGTAGCAAATGCTATTTTATCAGTCCAAATGACTTTTCATATGATATATGTTGCAAATCATGCATGATTATACATATAGACTCACCTTTATTGCAATTTAACCACTTGTCCCCCAATCCACTGCTCTCGAGCCCTAATCGACCCGCCGCTCGATACTCCGAACTGGAGTACTCAACGGTTCACCTATTTCTACATATAACACTCTGGTAAGACTTTAAAGCATCACAAAACATGTTATTCATATAAACAAACATCAAACATACACATTATACACCATAGACCTCACATTGCACAAATTACACATTTTCCAATCCTTTATGCATCCAATACATTTTATCACCACATTTGACCAACATTTCACATATTTCTCACTTATTAACTAAATTAATAACTCATATACACTTAGTTCATCATTTCATATCAAACATACTATAATACCCTAGAAATGTATAATAGGTTTTAGTGAATAAAATTCTCAGTATATAGATTAAAATCATCGAAATAACAAATAATAACTTTATAAAATCAGTTAGAGCGAAAACGAAAAAAAAAATTCGGAAAACGTCGGTACCGATATCGCCGCCGTAAAAATAGCGGAACGGACGATGGATGAATTTTTGAATTTTGATTAAGGATAATTGATAAGTAATATTCATGTGTGAATATAGTAAAAAGAAATTTGAGAAAATATTTCAGAACGCTCAAAAATGAGCAAAAGAGTATTTTCGGTGAATAGTGAAATTTATCGGTCCGAATTTCAGAACGACTCTGAAACTATTTTTATTAAATATTATTAATTAAAATATGATTTTTAAACATTCACTTTGAGTTCTAATTTCCGATGGAATTGTCGGAATAAATTGCTGAGCGAAAAAGGACCAAAACCAAATTTTAGAAAAATTTGAGGACCAAAACATAAATTGCCTATTTTGTCTTGTTATATAAGCACAAATTGGCCCTTTTTTTCTGCCATTTTGGTTTTTCACCCGTGACCATTTCCTTTCTTCTTTCTTTGATTTTCTAAGTTAGATTTGTGAAGGAAATTTGTTCCAAACCTAAAACTAAAACCATACAAACACTTTACTACCAAATTAAGCCATAAAAATTGAAGAAAAATCAAGAACAAGCATGGAGCAAATTTCGGTCAAAATGGAATTTTTGAGGTAAATGATTTGTTTGTTTAATTTTTTGGTTTAAATAGATTAATTTGGTGATAAAAGGAATGGGTAAATTGTTTAATTGCATCAATTGATGCATTAAACAATTTTTCCCAATTTAAAACCCTAAAATTGAAGTTGTATGAAT
>CANXYC010607172.1:0-22549 GCA_948193065.1 Aleurites moluccanus | reverse complement strand
GTCGAACTTAAAGAGATTTAAATTTTTAAGTTGAGTATTCCTGCCTCTTAATTCTCAGGCAGTAAAATTATTTAATTTACTATGTTATTATTTTATGTTCACTGTATTAAATCTTTAGAGCTCCGCATTGTTATTTTCAATATCAGGTTTGTGGTTTTCTATTAAGCAAAACTTAATTGATGTTAAATTATGAGGATTATGTTGAATAAGTGGGCTTATAGTTCTTGTTGGTGACAGTTATAGCTGTCATATTACTGGTTTTATTGTTTAGTGGTAAGTCAAGCTTACTACGGGTTCCGGAAGCCTTATGCTTTCCCGTTCCCTAGTGCCGGTCACGTGCCCAATTGGGGTCGGGTCGTGACAAGTAGATGAGACACAAAAGGGAGTTAATATGAAGTTAGAGTTGTGGAGGAGCACTGTAAAGTCCAAGAGTTTCAAGTTAAGTAGAACCAAGATAAAATACATACATTGCAAGTTTAGTGAAGGCCAAGGTGGGGGATAATAAGGGAGTTAGCTTGGATGGAGTTGCATTGTCCCCAATCACTCATTTTAAATATTTAGGTTCAATCCTACAAGGAGATGGAGGGTGTGAAGAGGATGTTAGCCATAAGATAAAGGCTGGGCGGTTGAAATTCAGGCTTGCTACAAGAGTTTTATGTGACCGTAAAATTTCACTCAAGTTAAAAGGTAAGTTCTATCGTACAATAATAAGACCTGCTATGATGTAGTAGCGAATGTTAGATAATGAAAGGGCAATATATCTCTAAGATTTGTATTGTTGAAATGAAGATGTTGAGATGGATGTATGGACATATTAGAATGGATCGCATTCGAAGTGAATGTATTAGAGAAAAAGTTGGAATAGCTTGTATTGAGAATAAATTTAGAGAAAGTAGGTTGAGATAGTTTGGACATGTAAGTCATAAGCATAATGATACATCGGTTAGAAAAGTAGACCATATTAAACTAGATGTTAGGAACAAAGGTATAGGTAGACCTAAACTGCATTGGGAAAGAGTAATTAAGGATGACTTAGTTACTCTAAATCTTTCTGCAGACATAGCCCATGAGCGCTTGGAATGGAAAAGAAAAATCCATATAACCGATCATAATTAATTTGGGATTAAGGTTTTGTTGAGTTGAGTTAAGTTATTAAAATCCATGAACCCTCACACATGTGAGCTTATAAGTAAACAAATATTGAAAATAATTTACACAAAACTAATTGACTTTTGCTAAATTCAATATCCACTCACTTATAAGTCTTTTATATATTTTAACATCCACTCACTTATAAATTCTTTATATATTTTTTTATTATTCAATGTGTCGGGCTCTTAACTAATATGTGGCACAACAAACTAAGGGTCAATAATCGAGATAACAGATAATCAATTTAGAATTTTAGATTTATACATGTGTCAGCTTACTGATACATGGCTACTGAAGGTGATGACTAATGTAACACTCTTATTTTTAAATTATTTTTTAATATTTTATTGAGAAATAATAGTCATTTTAAGAATATTTAATGAATATAAAAATAATTTTGGATTTATATTATTTTTATTTTAATGAAATAATTATTTATGAGTAAAAGTAGATATATTTTTCAAATTTGATTTCAAAATATTAAAATATATTAAATAATAGTATTATTTATTGTTTAATTAATTAATTGTTGATTTATTTAAAGTAATAAAATTATATTTATTATTATTCTTAGAAGGAGAAAGAAATATATATGGGACTCGAACCTAGGACCCTTCGGATTTCTAGCCAAGGCTTTACCATCAGGCTACCTGTGTTTCCAAAAATTTCATTTCATTGATTTATATTTATAATTATTTTATATAAACATGCTTTAAGAAAATATATGAAAACTTTTTAGCTTTGGTGTTGTTTGGACCTGCGACCTAGGGGAATAGAAGAGTAAGCTTTAACCATTCGAGCTACTATTATTCTTTGATATTTGCTTTCACTAGTTTATATATATATAATATTATTAAGTAAATTATTTTGTTTATTTTGACAACTCTGATTGGCTGAGAGATATCAAATCAGAGGTTGTCTTCTTCTTTTGGAAAGGCATATCAGGGTTGGGGGAGAGAGAGAGAGAGAGAGAAGGGCACCTCCAGTCACTGATGATGTACACTGGTACCACGGTTATGTAGCTCAACCTCTAGCAAGTCTATCACCATCAGCCTCACCATGAGACATTGTCGAAGCTCGATTCACGCGCTACTTGAAGCTACTAGATGCTTAACTGCCGACCAAACTATCTAGCCGTGATTTTAGCCTATTATGGCCATGATTCCGAGCAAATGGGCTACGTTTAGAAAGCTTAATACCCAGGATTGCTTTGATACCCATCATGATCGGTGAGGAAGCCAAACGTTGGTAGAAAATGAGAAAGAAGTTCACGATATTCACACCTTTCGAGGTGTTTTTCATTGAGTATAGAGAGCGTGAGTGGCACCGCCAGCACCATGGAACTCCTCAGTTCACGATCTACCAATTGGTGTAAGCATCACCGCCAACTACTACTGTTGGCTGAGGTGCATCGTCGACCGGTCACTGGCGAGTGGGTCCCATACGCCGCCATAAGCCAAAAGTCTTAGAAGGTTATTTTTCACGCGTACGTCACAATTACCGAAACTAGTTTGTGAAGAATTGACTCTGGTAAGTTTATAATATATTTTCTGTAATTTGGTTTCAGTATTTAGAAGCCCATAAATAAATAAAATAAACTTTAGAAATTCAAATTATTAATTATTCCTTGTATAAAACTTTATATTAATTACGCGAATTAATTTGATATATACATGTATATACAATTATTAGAATGAATTAAACAATTAAATTTAATTATAGATTACATGCAAGGATTATAAACAATGTATAGTTTAAAGAAAGTAAAATATGTAGAATAATTTTTGAATTATATAAATTGATTTTTTGTATAAAGTGTATTGTATATAATTTTTAAAAGCATATTGTAGGATGTATGAGATAATTGAGTTGATTGTTATTTATGGAGGCCCAGAGGGTCAATTGAATTTTGAGATATTGAAAGTTACGTGGATTTGATTCTCCCTTAATAAAATATCTAAATATAGGACATCGTTTAAGGAGGATACGTAGGTAGCCTTCAGGTGCGGTCCGATATTTTAGGATAGAAATTCATTAGATGTTATAATTATTGAATTAGATGAAATAACTGAGACATGCAAGTCTTCTTATGAGAGTACTTATTGTTGGCGTTGGAGACTCAAAAGGGGTCATGGAGTTGTTGTTGATTGTTGGGATTATTTGGAAGTGATATTTATTTTATTTCAGCATAAAAAATGTTCTAGTTTTAGGGAAGGTTTTATCGAAATTTTAACAGATCATTTAGAGTCAATTAGGTGTTTCGTGCTTCCTCTGAGCCATCAATTTCATATTTCCCAGTGAGAGGGCCAGTTGGATTATCATCGCATTATAGGTGATACTTAATATATTTTCCTATTTTTCATGCATTATGTACATTAATGAGCATTATGATATGTGTTTATTTCATTATAACTCGTGCTGCATAATATTTGTGGTTGTCGGATGGAATGGGATGACACATGACCACTTAGAATGTGGATTTGATATAATGATTGTGATTTGATGAGCCTATTATGATGAGTCATGACTTGTACGACAACAGGAGCTTGCTCAATGCTGGTGCTGCTTGCTAGTTGGATTGGCGTTGCTTGTCTACATCTGTGACAACAAAACCTTATGGATTAGATTAAGAAACAATACTTGGAATTAAAGAACCAAGTATAGGGGATCGGCTCCCCGAATTGAGGTCTAGTATGGTTCTTGTGGACTAATTCTTATCCTTGTTTGATTATGTGATTTCTTATTTATTTGACATACTGTATAAACATTCTTTATAATAGAATCAATAGGTGCATCAAGTTATATATTGATTAGTATCACTCACTGTGTTGAGATGTTTAACCCTGTTTTCTATTCCATAAGCAGTATATATGTTTTATTAAATCCAGTTATGCAATTATTTTTCATATTTATTGTAATTAATTTAGAGTTTCGTATGATCGTTTTTCTGTTGAATTATAGTCTTTATTTTGTTTATTGAAAGTGTGTGTTGTTTTAGTCAGATGATAACTGAGTTTTCTCATTTGATAGATGTATATTAAGAAGAAATATTTTGTGGTAATAATAACCATATGATGGATATGGTAGTCCTGTTGGGCAATGATTTGTTATTTTGCTTAACAGGTGGACTATAACTCTCGTTCTATGATAATTACAGCTGTTACACTTTAGATTTATTGTTTAGTGAGATGTCAGGCTGACTATGGGTTCTGGAAGCGTTATACTTTTTCGTTCTTTAATCTCGATTACGTGCCCTCGAGTTCGAGACATGACAGCCGAGATAACAGATGGTCAATTTAAATTTTAGATTCATACATGTGCCAGATCCTACTGACACATGTTATTAGATTGACAGAAGAGCATAAAATGAGAGAGTGCGAAGTTGACTCTGATACCATGTTAAAGTCCGTAGATCTAAATATATATAGGTTTATAAATGGGTAAGTGTTGAAAACCATTTGCATAAATTCAATTGGATATTATTAGATTTAACATCCACCCACTTATAAGTTTTTTATATATTTGTTGAGCTTATAAATTATCAAATACTGAAATTATTTACTTAAAATTAATTAATTTATGTTAAATTTAACATCCATCCATTTATAAATTTTTTTATAAATTTTGTTATTATTCAATGAGATGATTAACACTAAGTATGTAGAAAATTAATATTAATAAATATATAGGTGAAATGATTAGAAATCAAGTTTTAATTATTTGAGATGAGAGATTTGATGTCTAATAATATAGAAAAATAATTATTTTTTTTAAATTTAATTATGTTAGGGTTGAATCATCAAGCCGGACCGATCCGGATAGGACAATTGAAGACAAAAGTAATAACTTGCACTAGTCATAATTTAGAAGGAAAACGGAGGGCAAATGGTACATGAGATGCTGAGTCAGCAAAAGGACACAATGTCTTCTACATATTATACAAATCCACGTCAGAATTTTCAGAATCCCCCACCTCACATGAAGTAATTCCTCCCCACCTCACCTACACAGAGCAATACGAATAGAAAGAGACAGAAACCAAAACTGTTTAGTAAGCAGGTGAAGTGCTCCATTGCCTGCATAACTGACTACATTTCTCCTAAACAACTCTTCAAGAAGAGAAAAATCCCATTTAAAAAATGGGTGAAGTAAGTATAAATTTGTTAATTTAAATTTATATTATTATTATTTTTTTAAAGTTTTGGTATAGATTTATGTATAGATCTGATATGTTGGGGTTTTGTAATTTTTTGTTATTAAAGGGGAAGAAAGAAGAAGAAAAGAAAGAAGAAGTGAAAGAAGAGAAGAAGGAAGAAGAACCTCCAGAAATTATACTCAAGGTTGATATGCATTGTGAAGCTTGTGCTAGGAAAGTTGCAAGAGCTTTGAAGGGATTTGAAGGTTAATTAATTAATTATCATCTTAATTATGTTCAAAATTCACCCTCTTGTGTTTGTTATTTTGGCTCTATCTACTATTTGTATTCACATGCTTATAGGCTTACTATAATTAAATTAATTCTTGTAGTGAAAAGAGGGAGGGAGAGATTCTTTTACCTTAATGTATAATTAATGATGTTGTTAAATTATTTATTAAAAAAATTGGAATTTTTTGGAGTTCATGCAGGAGTGGAGGATGTCTCTGCAGATAGTAAAGCCAGTAAGGTGGTGGTGAAAGGCAAAGCAGCAGATCCTCAAAAGGTATGTGAGAGGCTGCAAAAGAAAAGTGGTAAAAAAGTGGAATTAGTTTCTCCTTTGCCAAAACCACCAGAAGATGAAAAGGAGGAAACTAAAGAAGAACCCAGGGAAGAGAAAAAAGAGGAGGTAATTTTTGTTTTAATTAAACATTAATCATTATTATTATTGTCCCACGTAATTAGCAGTCACTTTTTCACTTTATTTAAATTTACCATTAAACTTGTGGTAATTCCGTGCTTTGTTTAATTTAATATTAAAAAATTATTAATTAATTTTATATTCTATAAAAATAAAAATATATAAATATTATTTTAAAAATATCATTATATATTTTATTTTTATTAATTTTTGAACCAGTCTATCCATCAATATTTTTATATTAATAAAAAAAATTAAATTATAAATTAACCTTTGAATATTAAATTATAAAATTTAATTTTCATTTAAAAATATATGCGTTTATATTTAAAAAATTATTAAGTATTTAAATAAAATCTGATTATCGATTTTTTTTATTTAAATAGATAAAATTTAATCATAAATAAAAATTATTATTGTGATTAAAAATTTTAATTAAAAAAATATTTTTATTTTAAATGACAATTATCAACCCATCATATAATTGCAATTTAATTTTAGCAAAATTAGAATAAAAATTGAAATTTTATATTAAACACATACTTAATATATATATTTTTTAAATACTTTAAATAGTAGGCAGCAAGAAAAAAGAAAAAGAAAAAACTAGGTCACCTAGTTATACAGTGAATTTTGTGACCACTGACATGAAAGTAACAGAACAGGTCAGAAAATATAGGCACGTTTCTCGAGTAACGAGATTAGGATATTGACCACCGCGCAGCTCTACCTCCACCACTTGAATCCTTCACTACCCACCCTCAATTCCATATTTTATCTTACTATAATTTTTGCATAAAATACCCACCTAATGATATGTTTATTATTAGCAAACAATATGTTTTGGGGATAATTTTATAGATTTGGTTAAATTCTTAGATATAATTAGAGTTTGCATTTGATATTTAATATTAAAAGAAATAAATAATTAATTTAGATAAAATTAAATTATTAATAAATTAAAAAATAATAATAAATTTAATTTATAATTTTAAAATTTTGTGTTTAGTTGCAATTCCTATAATATTAAGGATGATTCAATCTTTACACACGGAAATAAAACTTAATAGTAAGTACATATTTACTTAATAGTAAGTACATATTTTTTTAGATAATAAATTTAGGATCGATTTTTTTTTTTAATATTAAAAATAATGATTCAATCTTTACACATGGAGATAAAACCTAACAATAATTATATATTCTATTAGACAATAAATTTAGCATCGATTACCCCTCTTAATACTAAAAAAAAAATATGATGATTCAATTTTTTATTTGTTTTCTTATTCAACATTAATTTGTTTAATTTTGTCTGTATTATTTATTTTTTAAATAATTTGTAAATGATTACAAATTTTTTTAATAAAACGATATTACAATCAAAATAATAATTCAAAATCATACTTCTTTTTATTCAAATTATTTTACGAAATTAGTTTATTTAATTTTTAAATTAATTAATCATTTTTAATTTTTTATATAAAAAAATAATTCTTATTTATAAAAATAAATAAATTATAAAATTCATAACAAATAAAGTATAAAATTTTATAAATTATATTTTTTTATTTAAATTTGAAGAATAATAATTTTTATAAATATAAAAATCACCAAATTAACATATTAATTAACTTTGTTTTTTTTTTACACTTTTATATCATGTGCTTAACGCCATTACGATCCCTGCAAAAAAGGCAACACTTAAGTTGAAGATGCTGATGTTATACTTGGGTACAAAAAATATCATATTCAAGATTAAAAGAATAAAGAAAGTTTATTTGATTCTCATCCATTGTTTTAATTAATCAATTGTAAATAAATCTTTAATTAGAAAAGTGAACACTATTTTTGTCTGTGAAATTGAATATGAAAATGATAATCACCATTCGTATTACAAAAAGTTGTCTAGCTCTCCAGGAAGTGAACAAAAAATCATAAAGTTAAAGATAAGGTTAATTTATATAATGTCATACATAGTATTTTATTGCAACATTAAAAAAGTGAAGTATAAACCAATGAATTTTCAAATCAGTAAAACTTAAATTATTTTCAGTCTTAAAAAATCTCGAATTTGAATTTGAGTTATAGACATCATCAAATTAATAGAGTTATAATCTAATCTTTGGAAGGCATGAACTGGTCTCAAGGGTTGTTGTCGGTTTCTTTTTTGCCTTTTTTTTAGGTCATATATAAGTTGAGAATTTTAAAATTCGTGAAATTTATTAAAATTTATTAAAAAAAAAATTTAAGTTTTATAGTTCATGAATTTATAAAATTTTATTTGTTTAGGATAAAAATAAAATTTATGAATTTTAATAATATTTTTATAATAAAAATATAATTTATAAAATTTTTCATTCTTTAAAATTCGAAAATTTTAAAATTCCACCTTCTATATGAGATTTCAAAAATTTTTAAAATGAAAAATTTTGATGGATGATAAATTTTAAACAATTCATAAATTTTGACTACTTTATTAACCAAACAATCAATTGTTACAAAATTCATGAATTTTCTCAAATCTCAAATCCAAACCCCACCATTCAAATATGATATTTGTCTATTTTGTGCAACCATTTAATCTGTAGATAATAAGCCAAAAAGTTCAAATTGAAGTTGTACTAGACTTTATTCAAATAGTTCCCTTCTTTACATAAGAGGTAAAGGAATTAATTAAAGTTGTACTACACTTTTATTCGAAGGGAATTGATGGTATATTTATTCATGATATTAATTAGATGGAAGGATAGTTAATTATGTCATGCTGTTAGTAATTCAAACATAGAGTATTTGTTACCAAAAGAATATAATATTTGTTTCATGTATTAAAAAAAAAAATTAGAAGCATTATTCTAATGAAAAAATTTCTTAGTTACTGTACTTAGTAATATAAAGTTAATTAATGCATGTAAATTGATTTATGTAATATCATTTATAAAAATAAAAAATAAGTAAATATTGTAATGAAATTGTAGCTAATAACATTGTGGCTAAAAGTTATTTTTATATGTGATAATTTTTTTTGTCACAGATAATTTCGAATTAGTGACAATAATTATATTATCATATAAAATGATATTAATAACAATTATTGTCATAACAAAAAAAAAAAAAAAAAAGGTATAGTTGTCACTTATACAATTTTATTATCACAAATATATAAGTAACCAAGATTAATATATAGGCAACCAAGGTTGTTACAAGCATTTCATATAACGATATGCATATAGCGGCAATCAGTATCCGACCACTAAAATGTGATATATTGTGGCAGCCTCCTGCTGTTGTTACAGTTGTTTTGAACGTTCGAATGCATTGCGAAGCATGTGCCCAAGTTTTGCAAAAACGTATTCAAAAGATTAAAGGTACATTTTTTTTTTTCTTTTTCATATATTTTGATTATTGGTAATTCAAGCAATTTTTTTTTTTTTAAATGCATTTCGAAAAATCATGTATAAAAAGTTTGAAAAACAATGTTACAACACAAAATATTGAGCATTTCATGAATTACATTCAAATGGATTAATGTGTAGGTGTGGAAATGGTCGAAACAGACCTAGCTAATTGTCAAGTGATAGTAAAAGGCGTGGTCGATCCGACGAAGCTAGTCGATGATGTATACAAGAAGACTAAAAGGCAAGCGTCTATAGTTAAAGATGAAGAAAAGAAAGAAGAAGAGAAAAAAGAAGAGGAAAAAAAGGGAGAAGAAGAAAAGAAAGAAGAGGGGAAGGGAGAGGAAGAAACAAAGAATGAAATAAAAAGAAGTGAATATTGGCCATCAAAGTCTTATTTAGAGTATGCATATGCTCGTGAAATGTTCAGCGATGAGAACCCCAATGCTTGCTCTGTTATGTGACTAATTATGATACATTATTATATTTTGAGTTTTGATGAACTTGTTTAGTTAGCTATATATGCCTAATAAGCCATGATTGGCACTAGAAGCACAATCCCTAATGTCACATAATTAAATTACGTTTGCTCTCTTGCTCTCCTATATATATGTAAAGGATTTTTGGCTAATGAAATTATAAGTATTGTTTGTTGACAACCATTTAATCATTCCTTTTGTTTGCCATATCATTTTTATTCTTATTTATATTCATAAGAGGTTAAATACAATCCTAACAATATTTTAAGTTACATAGATCTATACAATAATCTTTTCATTACAACTCTCACAAAATTGTGAAAATCTTTGACTATCCAAAAGAAATCCTATGTACATTAGGTACTATGCATTAATTCTGTTTGCATTAGGTGCAATGCATACTTTCAATTATACAAATGAACTAAATCATATTCATTTGTATTTATATTTATCCTTAAATTTCAATCTGTTGTATAAAAATTTTCAAATTTTAATTTGATTGCAATAGTGAACCTTTTTCGCTGTTTTTTTTTTTTTTTTGTCTCAATCTTGCTGGAATTCATACATAACATCCTACTCAATATTTTTTTTAATATTTTTCACTCTAAAAGTGACACCAAGTATGTGTTACAATTTAGTTGAATCCTCTTCCATGCATGCGTCCCAAAATGATGTCGTCCTGTAAGCTTCTCTCCATATCTCCACTTTGCACTCTCCTCCACTCCCTCCTTCGCTCTACCAGATACTCACTCTCCAACCATTCTAAATTTCCTTTTACTCACCCTCTCCCTTCTCTACTCTACGTGCCACTCACTTCTATACTTCCGCCGTTGCACCAAGGTCTTTTTCTCATCCAAAACCCTTTTCATGCACCACCATTACTACTGGAGGACCAAATGGTAAGATCGTCGATGAGTTCACTTGAAAAGGAAACTGCTTGGATCAAGCCCCACATAGTAATCGATTTACATAAGTCACAACTCTCTCACAAGCATTCAAAAACTGTGATCCATTGGAACAAGTGAATTGTTGCCAGAAATTGAGAGAAAATCCCAAGAATTAGAATTACGCTATTTGAGAATTAAGGTGAAATCTACGATTCGAACCAATATTCACCATCCAACTACCACAACTAAGGTCAAGAATTATGCAATAGAAGAAGCACAAGTACAAGAAGGAATTGAACAACAAGCTACATTTGTCCCTGTCTCTATAAATCCCAATTCCTCTCTTCTTTCTTTCTTTCACTGCAGCGACACCCATAATTCCTTCAATGGCACCCACCTCTTTTCCCTCTTTTGCTTTTGCCTTCCTAAAAGCAAGTATGAGAAGATTATACTAACTGACACCATTGGAGCCGACGGCAAGGCATCGATCACCAGACTTGAGAATCATAGAGAAATTATCTATCAAAGGTTTGGAACCGAGCGATGGATGTCCATCGATTCTTAGATGCATGAATCTCAGGCCATTAATATATAGATTTTAAAGAGAGAGAGAGATTACTTTAAAGATCTATGGCCCAATCCCTTACTGTTATTTCAAACCTTAGATTTCTTTACTTACATTCCCATAACCAAAGGTATTAGAGAATGATGGGTTGAGTAGTGGTGGTAATGGAGATTAGTGAGATAGAAGAAGATGAGAGAGAGAGAGAGGGAAGGAGAGGGGAATATCAAGTGAGAGAAAGAAAGAAAGCATGGGAGAGGGTTTCAGCTAGAAGAAGCATATGTGATATTTTGTTTGGCGTAAAATATGTTGAGTACACTACAAAAATAATGCTAGGGATGGATTAGTTCGCTAATTAGCACTAATCCATCGATGATATTACATAGCGACAAGTTTGCAATTGCTTCTTGCCATCACAATTATCCTAGTCGCTAAATTTATGTAGCGACAGGTTAGTATTTTCTATAGTTATTTTCTAGCAGGTTTACTTTGTCACAATACCCTATGAATCTGTAGCTAATATATTTCTATTGTTATATCCGTCGCTAATATGAATAAAATAATAATATATTTTTCTTGCTAATTTAAAAAAATTCGTCGCTAAATAAGGTTTGTCGGTACTCCGTTGCTATCGTTTTCTGTATTTCGTTGTTGACTATTTATATTGTTTTTTTTAATATCGTTGCTATTATTAAAATTATTTTTTATTTTAAATTACTAATTTTTTATTAATGCTTTATAATAATAAATTTAAGTTTGTATTAATAAATTATAAATATGTAAAGAAATAAAATGTATATATATATGAATGTAAAAAGTTTTTTTCTATAGGATTTTGAATATCACATAGTCCAATCATGATTACTAAATTTAAATTAGACCGATCAATTTAATTGAAAAAAAAAATTAATTGAGCGTTTGCTCGGTTCCAAAAAATCAATTGAACGTTTACTCGGTCCCAAAAAATCAAATCTAAAATCCGATGAACCAACCAAATAAATGCTAACCCAATCGATCTGGTTCAAGATCGAGCAGGCCCTGAAGCACTTTTTATTTTTTACGCCAATCTCGCTGGCCTTGCTTGGCTAGCCTTCTCAAGTCCAGTTCTTGCATTCCCCTAGAGCCACTTTGTTATATATATTCCACTTCTTTTGGCAAATTTCCGATGTGGGACTTTGAAATTTCAAATTTTCGATGGCAGACTATTATTTTTATTTGATTCACTATTTTCAACAAGTTCTTTTTAAAATTCATAGAATTTCAAAATTTTAGATAAAAAATATGGTAAAGGAATGCTTTTGAATAAAAAGATACAAATAATTCTTTATAATTTAATTTTTATGAATCTAAAAATAATTTTGAAAAATTTAAATATGAATTAATTTTAAAATTAATTTTAGACTGATATATAATAATTAAGTGATATATTGCCTTTTGTACACTATCATATTTATTTTAAAATTTTATTAATAATTAATATATTAAAATGTTATTAAATAATTAAATAGGATTTTTTTATTAAATTAATAATTATATTAAATAGGATTAATTACAAAAAAAAACATGAACTTTCATGAAAATTATAATTTTTGTACAAAGTTTCAATTTTGATAAATTTGATCAAAAAGTTTATAATTTTAGCAAATTAAGTGTGAATTCGAAAAATGAGAAGAGCATCAGTAGCTAGTCCTGACATGGAATTACTTTTAGGATTTCTGTCACACCCCAATTCCAGTGGTGCGACGGTTTTAGGGCAAGGGTAGGCTTAAGGCCACCATAAACCCGTAGAACTCCCAAATCATGAATCTCATATACATTCATATCAAATATAATAACATGTTATATCATATCATAATCCATTCAAGCATAAATCATTTTTTCACTATATCATTTCATAATAATATTCTCCTGTTCCTTACTGATCAAAAGATGTATCTCACATCACTAAGGAATAAGATTACCCAAAAGATAACAATTCATGTATCAAAATATTATCATCCTCTAATGACTAACTACGGAGCTCTAGAGTATACTCCCATTACATATTGTGTCATAATACCCTTTAACGAATAAACATAATTATATAACAAAAGATTTACAATGAAAGCTTCTTGGAATGAAAAAAGTTAAGAAGCTTGATCTTCTCTACTAGCTCCCTCACGAGCTATACTAACACCTGAAATCCACAAAAAAATAGTGAGCCTTCAACTCAGTAAGACATGAACATTATATAATAAGAATTAAATATCGAATCAAGGTCAATGAACAAATAGTTATACATATAGGCATGAAGAAAGTCATAGGCTTTTACTTGAAAGAAATATAGTTCTCACAATAATTTATCAAAACATGTCAATTTCAAATCATGGTTCATCTTTAAAACATAGAATGCCCACAAGGAATGGCATTATCAAATATCATCTGGAAGAATTGATCACATATCAGAACATACGTATCGGTAGCCTTGCTACCTCAACGTGCACACATGCTTGGTCAGGCATGCGCCTAGAGCTCCTGGTCCCCTCTAGGTGGAACACTGGTACAGAACTCTACCAGCTGAGTTCCCAAAGTGCACTATAGACCAATGAATTTACTCTCATTGGGAAGAGCGTTCTATCCATGGGTCATGAGTTTCAATCTCATAGGAAGCATATTGGTCGCAAGACCATCATCATATATCATTATTCAAACCGGTTTCACAATTAAGAATACATGGACTTGATCCAAGAATATTGATCAAGCCATTTTCGGTATATACAAAAATATATAAACATATGCGAATGAACAAATCAAGGATGCTTAGTCTTATTAGTTCAAAGAGACAAGAATTAGGTAAATGTTCATACTTACCTCTTGCACAATTTCCTTAAATTCCTTTAGCAAACTGCTCACTTAAATTCTTCAGTCAAATTTCGAATTCTCCTCCTAAGAAATTTCCCAAATATACAAAAATTAGAATTTCTTCAAATTAATAATATTCCACATGACTTCCCATTAATTAATTATCTTAAAATTTCTATTCTTAATTTTCAACAATAATTTCATTAATCTCTCTAAAGAAAACTGCATTTAATTCCACATTAAATTTCGGAGTTACTATTCACAGCAGTTCAACCTTTAAAATTTTTCCCACATTAATTACCATTACTTACTTCAGATCACCAGCAATAAATTTCATATACCCAGGATTAATTTTCCTAACCCATAGACTTAGATAAATCTAAAGAAAATAACTTAAGAAGAAAATTTACCTTATTTCCTTCAAACAGAGTTTTCTGCAAACACTGCTCAAATTGATGATTCTGCCTTAGAATAGACTAATCTAGAAGTCTATTGCATTAATCTAAGCTTTAATGCCTTAGAATAAAATACGGAACAAATCTGGGAAGAAAACTGAATTCTTTGAAAGAAAGAAAGAAGGGAAAAAGCGTAAAAATCGCTACTGGGTCACTGGGGTTAAATAGGCCTCTGCCCAGAAACACGCTAGCCAGCTCACCTTGCCAAACTTGCCTCGGCAAAGCTACCTCGCCAAACTAGCTCGCCAATCCCACTTCGCACTCCCAGCTTGCACTTGCCAGCTCGCCAATCTTGTTCCGGCAATGCTGCCTCGCACATTCCAGTTCGCATATGCTACCTCGCGTATGTTGCCTCGCCAAACTCTCCTCGCATACACCACCTCAGCAAATCTTCTTTGCCTCTTTTCTATCTGCCACTTTGCATATTCTTTCTTCGCACAATGCCTCCTCGCATAATACCTCTTCGCCAACTCTCCTTCGCCTTAGCTCTTCGTCAAAGCTCTTCGTTAAAGCTCTTCGCCAACTCCCCTTCACCTTAGCTCTTCGCCTAAGTTCTTCGCGTCGGCAACTCACTATGCCACTTTCCATCACACCACCTCGCATTGCCAGTCCGCAAAATGTCTTCTCGCATCAGGCTGGCTCTCCACAACAAATACTCCTAAGCTAAACTCCTACCTGAACATCCCCCACTCAGCCAACTCGTAAATGAGCTATAAATATTCAAACTTACCAATTCTTCTTTTCACTTACAATCAATAGGTAGGAACACAACATATCAAAATTTCAAATTAAACTAACCCACACACAGCCCGTAGTGACTCTCCAAAAGTCACCCAGACTCCTGCCTCAAAGTCTGACTGAACAACCTTGATACAAATCAATCTCCACTGAGATATACTTATCCAAAAATTCTGAAATTTTATAGTCAATATCTCAACATGAAAAGGAACATTTTTCATGTTCATTGCTCCAGATAATTCTACCTCAGTCATTCCCAGTAATTCCAAACAGACACTGCATCCTTGCAGAAATTCTCAACCAGACCAGCCTAGCTCAAATAGACACAACTCATCACATACACAGAATTTTACCAAACCATTTTACAGAATTATAGCTAAGACATAAATTAACAACTTTTATGCTTTACACCTTATCAAATTATGTCTTTAAGAGCAAGTAATGATCAATATTGAATTCTGTTGCAACTCAAATCAAAAGTTTTGAAATTCCCAATATTCTCATTTAAAATTTAGAATTCTCCAAACATTCAAAAATCAATAAATACATTTCAAAATAACAGATATTACAGTTTGATGCTGGTTTAATGCCCTAAATTTCTGTTCAAATCTGAAGTTACATTATACCCGAATCTGTCTCCATAAACACTTAAACCTAATTGCTTCTAATTTCCATTTCCCAAATCCAACCTCCTGAATCCTTCTCCATCTTCCTTATTCATACTTAACTAAGTTATCCTTAAAACCCTAGAGTGATTGAAGCTTGTTTGCTTAACCAAAAGCCCCAAACCAACCTATATTCATTTTAGGCAGATTTTGCTAAGTAAGCTACTGCCCAAAATTAGCCTCTCCAAAAACTCATCCATAATTTATGAAACCACCACCAATCATCTTCAAATAGTCTATAGCTCACCTATAAAGTTTCATAGCATTTGGAGTTCATTTACTCCTTCAATTTGTGGCAACTAATTTGAAATCCTAAAAGGCAATTTGGGGTGGTTCTTGATTGAAGCTTAGAAGGACATTTTTAGCTTGATTCTTGTGTTTCAAAGTTGCTCCAGCAACAATTAAACACATCACCCAATCTTACTAACATCTAATAACCCAAAATCAATCATAAAATCAAACAAAGCAATAATTTACCTCAAAATGATGCTTTGGCCGAATTCTCCAAGTCCATTTTTCTTGAAATTTTCTTGATTTCTATGGTTGGAAATGGATGGAGGATGGATAATATGAAGTTTACTTCAAGTTTCTATGGGTTTTCCTTAGCAAAAATTGAAGAAAATCAAAGGAAATGGGTGGGAGAAAGCTACGGACAAGGAAGAATAAAAATAGGTAAAATTTTGCTAAGTGTCGCTTATATAGTAAGTCATATTTGGCAAATTTCATTTTGGTCCTTTAACTTTTCTTAAATTGTACTTTTGCCACATTTTCTTTCGGTAATTTATTCTGACAATTTTGTCGGGATTTGGATTTCAAAGTAAATATTCAAACATCTTATTTTTATTAATACTTTATAATAAAAATAGTTTTAGAGCCGTTCTGAAATTCAGACTGTCTAAATTCTACTATACCCTAAAGTTCACTTTATTTACGGTTTTGTTAGTGCTTACTATTTCAGTGTTCTTAAACATTTTCACCTCTTTCTTTTTACTGTATTTACATATTCATACACATAATCATTTACCCTCTAGTTAGAATAAAAAATTCATCTGTCTACCGGACTGCTATTTTTGGCAGCGATATCAACACCGATAATTTCCAGAAAAGTTTCTTGTTTTCGCTCTAACTGAGTTTTTAAAATTATCTTTAGTCATTTTGATAATTTCAAACCACATAATGAGAACTTTAATCATAAAAACATGTTATACTTTTATAGAGTATTACATTCTACCCTCCTTAAAAAAAATTCATCCTCGAATTTAAAATACATATATACATCAATGATGGAACAGGAATGGATACTTGTACTTCATGTCTTGCTCGCTTTCCCATGTGTACTCTTCCATCAACTGATTCCTCCATAGCACTTTAACCATTGGGATTTCTTTGTTTCTCAATTGCCTGACTTGTCTATCTACAATTTCCACTGGTAGCTCATCAAATGACAAGTCTTCATTAACCCTAATATACTGTACCTCCAATACATATGATAGATCAGATACATATTTTCTCAGAATAGAAATATGGAACACGGGATGAACATGGCTCAAATTTGGTGGAAGAGCCAATTTGTAAGCCACATTGCCAATCTTATCAAGTATCTCAGATGCGCCTACAAATCTTGGTGACAACTTTCCTTTCTTTCCAAATCTCATGACACCTCTCATTGGTGAGATTTTAAGAAAGACATGGTTACTAACTGCAAAATGAACATCCTTCCACTTCGGATCAACATAACTCTTCTATCTATTGAAAGTGGTCTTCATCCGATCTCTAATAATAGGTACCTTTTCCATTGTCTCCTTTATCAATTCTGGTTCCTCTATTTGTTTCTCTCCTGGTTCTACCCAACAAACTGGGAATCTGCATTTCCTACCATACGGTGCTTCATATGGAGCCATTCCAATAGAATAATGGTAACTATTATTGTAGGAGAATTCAATCAGTGGCAAATACTGATCCCAATTACCTTTAAAATCCAGAACACATAATCTCAACATATCCTCCAAAGTCCGAATAGTCCTCTCTGATTGTCCATCGGTCTGTGGATGGAAAGCTGTACTAAACCTTAACCGAGTACCCATAGCTTCCTGGAACTTCTGCCAAAATCGAGAGGTAAGCTGCATACCCCTATCAGATATGATCATCACTGACACTCCATAAAAGCCGTACAATCTTGTCCACATACAACTGTGCATATTGAGTTGCAGAGTAAGTAGTTTTCACTTCAAGGAAATAAGCAGACTTTGTCAATCGATCTATAATAACCCATATGGAGTCATAACTCCGTATAGTCCTCGGTAAACTGACTACAAAATCCATAGTAATCTGCTCCCATTTCCATTTTGGTAACTCAATCTCTTGAAGTAAGCCATATAGCTTCTAATGCTCAAACTTAACCTGTTGACAGGCTAAACATGTAGAGACAAACCGAGCTACATCTCTCTTCATACCAGACCACCAATACACATCTCTCAGATTATGGTACATCTTGGTAATCCTAGGATGTACACTATATGATGAATAGTGAGCCTCTCTCATAATATGATCTCATAGGCCATTAATGTCGGGTACATATATCCGCTTCCCACATTTCAATACATCATTCTCTACTGTGAACATTGTTGCCTTACCATTCAGAACATCACCTTTCAGCTTCAATAGATATGGATCCCTATCCTATGCCACCTCAATGTCATCAATTAATAGTGGCTTAACTCGAAATTGGGCTATCAGAGCCTAGTTTAGATCCAAGGATCACAAATCCAACTTTATACCCATAACAGCTAACTCATGCATCTAACGGATCACAGGTCTCCTGACAATCGAGACGTGAGCTAGACTGCCCATAGATTTTCGGCTTAGTGTATCCGCTACTACATTAGCTTTGCCCGGATAGTAAAGGATCTCATAATCATAATCCTTAAGCAACTCAACCTATTTGCACCGCCGGAGGTTCAGATCCTTCTGCTGAAGTATATACTGCAAACTCTTATGATCAGTATATATCTCGCATTTAGACCCATACAAATAATACCTCCAGATCTTTAATGTAAACACTATAGCTGCCATCTCTAAATTATGTGTCGGATAGTTTCCCTCATGCTTCTTTAACTATCGAGAAGCATAAGCAATTACTCTCCGAAGCTGCATCAAAACATATCCCAATCCAATTCGAGAAGCATCACAATACACTGTAAACTTCTCATCCTCTGATGGCAATACTAACACTGGAGCACTCATGAGGCAAGATTTCAAAGTATGAAAAATGTTCTCACATTCATCAATCCATATATATCTCTCTTGTTTCTGAGTTAGCTTAGTCAATGGAGCAGCAATTCTGGAGAAATCTTTCACAAATCTCTTGTAGTATCCTGCCATACCAAGGAAACTATGGATCTCATAAACACTAGAAGGCTGAAGCCAATTTGCAACTGTTTCAACCTTTTGAAGATATACCATAATACCATCCTTACAAATCACGTGACTAAGGAAATACACTTTAGTTAGCCAGAACTGGTATTTAGACAACTTAGCATACAACTGATGCTCTCGGAGTGTCTGCAGTACAATCCTCAGATGCTCTGCATACTCCTCCTCACTCCTGGAATAGATAAGAATGTCATCAATGAACACTATGACAAACTTATCCAAGAATGGCCTGAACACCCTGCTCATCAGATCCATAAATGTAGCAGGTGCATTAGTCAATCCGAATGGCAACACCAGAAACTCATAATGTCCATACCGGGTCCTGAAAGTAGTCTTGGGTATATCACGCTTCTTGATTCTTAATTGGTGATACCTAGATCTCAAGTTAATCTTAGAGAAATGACTGACACCTTGTAATTGATCAAACAGATCATTAATCCGTGGCAACAGATATTTATTCTTCACTGTCATCTTGTTCAGCTGTCTATAATCAATGTACATCCTCAAAGAGCCATCCTTCTTTTTCACAAACAACATTGGAGCACCCCATGAAGAACTGCTTGGACTAATAAATCCTCTATCCAATAACTCTTGCAATTGCACTTTTAATTTTTTCAACTCTATTGGTGCCATTCTGTACGGACGAATGGTTATTAGATCGGTGCCTGAATACACCTCAATCTCAAACTCTATCTCCCTATCTGGGGGTAATCCTGACAATTCTTCAGGGAAAATATCAAAGAATTCTCATACTATTGGTATCTGATCAATATCTACAGAAATCTTCTGCACATCAATCACATGGGCCAGGTATGCTGAACAACCTTTCCCTATCATCCTTCTAGCCTAGATAGTAGTAACAAAACTAATTCCAAACTCCCGTAGATCACTCAGGAATTCAAATTCATGCCGCCCCTCAGGCTGAAATTTAACCCTCTTTCTATAACAATCAATAACTGCTCTTTGTGTCATTAGCCAATCCATACCAAGGATCTCTATCATAGGCAGTTTAATCGAATCAGCACGCAGAATGTTATCATTTATTTCAAGCACACAAGCAGGATAATAATAATCCACTTCTACACTCTCTCCTATAGGAGTAGCTATCACTAGAGGCACATTCAATAACTGTCTATCTTTATTTAACTTAGGTGCAAACTAAGGTGAAACAAATGAATGTGTAGCACCAGAGTCAAATAAAGCATCAACAATTTCATTCTGTATCAAAATAGTACATGTGACCACATTGCCAGATCCCTGTGCCTCCTGAGCGTTCACAGCAAACACTCATCCCGGGCCTCTACCTACTGGGGCCTGACTGCTGTTCGTTGTCTTTCCTCTGCCTCTTCCCATACCAAGAGCCTCTCTGGCAACATTCTGACTTATCTAAACAGCAGGCTAAGAAACTGCAGCAGATGGTTGTTGATCACCCCACAAGGGACAACTGCTAATAAAATGATCATGTTGCCCACATTTCAGGCAAGCACCTGACTATCGCCGACACTCTCCTCCATGCCTTCTACCACAAAACTATAAGTAGGCACAATGGGAATCTGTGTAGTAGGTCTAGAGAAACCCTGAGAATAAGAAGGTGCAGACTGCATCGAAGGTCCTCTACTCTGTGTCCTCCTCCTCTGACTACTAGACAGAGGTCTCTAATCAAACCTGGGTACTGGCTCAATCTATTTAGGATGGGAGCTCCTTTCCCCCTTCCTACTCTGTGATCTAAGTCCTCCCTTCCTCTTCTGATCCCTCTTCTCTCTCTCTGACTTGTATTTCTCTTCCATCTGATTAGCTTTATCAATGATGGTAGTTAAAGATATGAACTCAGTAGCCAGAAGGGCATTATGCAATGAAGCATGCAAACCCCTCATGAACCTGGTAACCAAATGTGCCTCAGTAGGAGCAATCTATGTAGCATACCTACTCAGTTTGATAAACTTAGCATATTCCTCAACTGATCTGATACCCTGCTCAAACTGCTCAAATTGTATCAAATTCTAGGTCTTTACCCCTTTTGTCAGGAACTCATCAATCAATCCTTGTCTAAACTCAGCCTAAGTAGGAGGATGATCACCATACAATCTGGGCTCCATCCTATAAGAAAACCATGTCCAGGCTTTCCCTTTTAGCAATAAACCCACTAGCTCCACAACCCTGATATCAGAATAAGGTAGTCTCCTAGCTACCTTCCCAACCTGCTTAAGAAAATCATTGGGCTCATCGCCTCTATCACCTCTAAACTCTGGTAGGTTTAGCTTTAGAAAGCTAAACATAGAAACTCCGCCCTCATCAATAACTCGACAAGCTCCCTACACAATAGGCTCTCCAAGAACACCAGCTGGCTTTACAGGAGCTGGAGCAATATGTACTGTAGCAGGTGCAACAGGAGGTGGCATTGCTGCTGGCACTAGGGGTGGTGGTACATTCTGTCGTTCCCGCCTCAAATCTGCTAGTTTCCTGCACAGATCCATCATTCCCCTTATCATCTCTATCCTCCAGGGGTCATCACATCTCTCCGTCTCCTCTGTAGCCCGTCGAGATATTGATGGTCCCTCAAAAATAGAAAATTCTCTGACTAGAGACTCATTAGAGTCTACCTCTGCCTCTCTGGTATCCCTGTCTCTGTCTTTAGACATCTCTATAAACTATTGAAAAACAGAATACTTACTCAGCATATTATAGATATGCAGAAAACTTATACACATACTTGATGAATTCAACAAAAGATGATATAGGAATTCCTATGCTCCATGGTTCCCTTAACTCTACCCATACTATACTTAGTTACTATTCCTCTGTAACCTATGCTCTAATATCTGTAGCCCAGAGCTCTGATACCATCTCTATCACGATCCATTTTCGAATCACGATGGTCCTAGGGTACGGGAGATGCTAGAGGCGACTGACACCCATAGAACCCATCATCACATCTATACAATCTCATACTATAACAATATTGTAGCGGAATCATCTACCATCAATTACATATCAAACTTTAATCATACACTCACATAAGCATTATTCATTATGTTACTCGGTCACTCATTCTATAACTTTCTATAATTTCCATAATTTTATACATTTATACTCTAAAATATCCATACA
>CANXYC010607113.1:0-12764 GCA_948193065.1 Aleurites moluccanus | reverse complement strand
TTGTTTTGTTCATTCCTTTGGCTTGTGTTTCCATTGCTTATTTGATACCTTTATTGAAGATTATTGAGTTGTTTTTGTTGCCTATGGAATTGCTTCCATTTGTATGTTTATTGATAATTGGGGCAATGTCGATATTGTGCCAAAACCATGCCGAAAAATATGTAGGCCAACCATTTGAATGCCACCGTCGCTAGTGACTATGGCATGCCAATTGTGTCAACTTTTTGACCGCAAAAATGACCAAAATATGTTTGTTCCCATTTTTAGTCGTTAGACCTTTAGTCTTTGTTTCATTGATTATATTGATATTTTATTGATTTTAGGCTCATTAATTGATTCTAATGAGCTCTTGTTACCTAATTGCTATTGATTGATTGATATTGAGTTTGTTGAAATTGAGGATCCCATTGTGGTATAATGGTGTCCATTGATAATTTTCCTTCTTATGTTGACCTTACGTGATATAACAGAGCTACCAGTTTGACAGGGTAGCAGGAAAATACTGTTGACTTTGTGCACATTGTATTACTGATACCCTAGCTAGGAAAAGGGTTATGGACCTAGCCATAAGATCTGATCCGTCTTATGATATAGATATTGCTACAGGAGACTTTATGTGCGCATATAGTTCGCATATAGTCCATACAGGAGATTGTATGTGCGCATATAGTCCAAATTGATTGCTATTGGAGATTGTATAATTTCATAAAATCCAGCCCTTTATCTATTTTTCTCTATGGTACCGAACCTTTGATATCCTTATTGATCTATTCTGTCATTTACTGTAAATGCTTCTATAAATTAGTTATACTGAGCATTTGATATCATTGGTTCCTCTGTAAATCTCACTTTTATTGGCGATGCATATAGATTCACTGAGAATCTTATATACTCACCCTCTCACTGTTTACCCTCTGCAGGTGCAGAGTAGGAGGCAGATTCCTGATTTTGTTTCTCAAAGGAATTCTACAGTCTGATAAAGATAGTGTAATTAATCAAACACTATATTTTTATATATATGTGTATTAGATGCTCCATGGGTATTGTATAATGGTATAGACGGATTGTTTATGTAAGTGTATGAGACATTTTGAAGTATAAATGTATGAGATTATAGAAGTTATAGAATGAATGACAGAGTAACAGATTATATAGTGATATGTGATGTGAGTGTATGGATAGATATATTGTTATGTGATTGATGATGGGTTTCCGCTGCAAAGATCGGGTCAGTTATATTTTCTGCTACGATATTGTGAGTGATTGTATAGTATGAACTTGATGGGTTTTACGGGTGCTAGTCGCCATTGACATCTCCCATGCCCTAGGACCGTCGCGATTCGGCTCGCGAGAGCGAGTCGTGACAGCTCCACTTAAATATCATCCTCCAAATAACCATTTAGAAAGGCTGATTTCACATTTAGTTGATAGATTCTCTAAGAAAATTGAGCTGCCAAGGCAATAAAAAGCCTTATTGTGTTTAGCCTCCCTACAGGTACAAATGTGTCCAAGTAGTCAACACTATATTGTTAAATGTACCCCTTAACTAAATGTACCCCTTAACAATAAGCCTTGCTTTGAGCTTGTTTACTATCCCATCAGCATTCAACTTGGTTCTAAGAACCCATTTCACTCTGATTACCTTCTTGTTCTTAGGTTTGCAAACCAATTTCCATGTTTGGTTCTTTTCAATCATCTGCATTCCATATTTCATTGCTTCCATCTAACCATGTGAACTGGTTGTTTAATCAAAACTAATAGGATCAGTTAATGCATGATTGCTTCTTACATATATATCAGTAAGAAGCCTTGAACCTCTCACTCCCTCTTCATTTTTTGAATATGAATCACACTCTATTTCAACATCATCTTAGGTCTCTTGGTGGATTGGAGATTGTTCTTGTGAAACAATGTCACGTCCCACTTTTGGAACGCGACGGTCCTAGGACATGGGTAAATTTAAAGTCACCGAAAACTTGTAGAACCATTTAAACTTGACAATCATTAATCATTCATACAATAACCCATTCATTAATATCCAAATTCTATTTTTTTATTTATTAGTCTTACAAAAATTTTGACAGAGTCTCTTTTGTATTTTTTGTACTATTTCCAACCCAAAATCGGGTCTTCTAAAATTTCACAGCCTTCATAAAAATAATTTTATACTCCCAATATATTACCAACCTTATATCCTCAACTCCATAGTTCATACAATTATATAAAACACTTCTATATATATATCAAGTCACAAAATATTTTAACAATTTCAGTATCAGTGTTACTGTCATTTGTTATACTATACTCATTTTCTTTCAGTTATCATTTTTTTTTTGCTTCAGTGACATATATTATATTTAAAAATTAAACTAAACTATCTATATCTCAAAATACACCCCATAAAGCTCTAGAGTATATGTACAGTCTGACTTTAGAAAATTTACATTGCAGTCTTCGGACGTTCCAAGTACGGAGGAAGGAAAATGTCTTGAGATTATACTCTTAGTATTTCTTTCATGTAAAATAGTTAAAGAACCACAGGTGAGTATTAATATACTCAGTGAGCTAGTATACATCATTAAGCATAAAGATCAGGTAAATAATAATAAGATAAATCAATGAAAATTAAGTATCAATGAATGCGATGAATAAATATCTTTATATTGAATTTACACATGGAAAGAATAGTGATTTGCACACCATATGCCTTTAGGAATAAAGAATGGGTAACAATAATAACAGTAACAAATAACAATGAAGTAGGGAAATAGTTTCAATGAAAAACAGTGTCAATAATGGTGGGTAAGTATTATGTCAGTATGTTATCATATCAGTATGTGGAAGTGATAAATACAGGGCCATTAACAGTATATCAGTAACTGTGAATTACATAAGACGAGCCAGACCTTACTACTAGGAAAAATCCCTTCCTAGTTAGGGTAGGTAGTATATAGAGTCCATTGTACATAATGCTAATAGTATTTACCCACTACCCTGTCAGTGTGGTAGCTCTGTCAGGTCCACATTGGAAGTAAACTTTGGTAACAATTCAAATATTCATTGCAATCATTTAGGTACAGTGAACAATCAATCGTTGACAGTACAATTCAATGAAAATATATCTGTTCCATTCTCGATAATAGGGCAGTTATTCAACAATTAGAATTAAAACATAGGATTGAACATTTGGTGTACATAACAATAAAGGTACTACGGCGCAAAAACATTCAATGATCAATGTCACAAATCAAGTTCTCAAGAAGAGCAAAACAATAAAGATTTCAATTTCAATAACAATTTAGTGGCAATAGCACAAATCGGGCTTGGTCATTCATAAGATATTTAATGGCAATGACAACAAGGCATTCAATCAAGAAGGAAATATGCTCAATTTGAATACAACAATTTAGGTTATGAATATACATAACGATGTATACATAAGTCACCTTGCTAGAATTACTTAACGTATTCACTTTGCTTCCTTAATTTGAACCTCCACTTACATTATCTTCAGTATTCGAATCTACACATTAATTAACATTAAAATCAGTATTTATTTACACATCATATACTATTCTTAACTTTAATTTACTTAAAATTCACATTTTCCTTAACTTAGGGTTTAAACTCTTAAACTTTTATTGGTTTTCCTTCATTCTGGCAGTCTGTGTTCTTCTGCCTATAACTCATTTTGTATTTATCTAATTTCTTGATTAGTTTTCTTAATTAAACTAGAAATAACAGGTTCTAACATAACCAAAATTCAGACATGTTCAAGTTCTACACAATATTTGGTGATAGTTTGAACTTGACCTCACTGCCAAACTTGCTGCCTTGCACTCTAATCCGGGAAGTCTGTACTTTTTTGGCTTCATCTCATAAAATACTAAACTAATTATAAAACTCTTTTTCATACCTCTATATAAGACATAAAAAAACATTTTTTATGTTGAACACTTCTTCTAATTAAGTCTCTAATCTTCTATAAATTAAAAATACAGTAGCATTTTCTAGAAACCCTAATTTTGAGTCAGTCTAAGTTTTATCTTAATAGCTCTTTCCTCACTTAGAATTTTACAAATTAATTTTGTAGGATTATAAATAACATATTTATCCAAAACATTCATGTTTTACACTTAAGCTAATTCAGTCATTAAGGTCATGGAATTATAGACCAAAATTATTACTTCTATCAAAATTTTAAATCTCCAATTTCACATATAATCACTTATACATTTCTTACTTGTTCTCAATACATATCTTTCAAGAAAAAGACTAATTTCTCAATCATAAACATATATATTTCCATGTATTACTCAAGTCCATAAATGCAATAACCTTTCAATACATATATATCGGTAAACAAGTAAAATCATCAAAAAACATAATTTTACCTTATCAAATCTTTATCTTCTTCCTTGTCACCTTGAAATTTCTCCTTCTCTTTTGTCTTTAAGCTTCCTTCTTCTATGTTATCTCTACTTCCTAATCATCTTCTTACTCTTATTATAGCTTAACTATTAACTTTTATGGAGTAATCCCACCAAAATCTTGTGTAAAGAAAGGTTTAAAGAAGAAAAGTGAAGAAATTATCTATTGATTTTGCTTGGTGTAAGGTTTGGCCACTTCAAGCTTTTAGTGAAGGATTTATTTTTCTAACTTCTTTATTCTTATACTATATATATATATATATATATATATAATAAAATAAAAATTCTAATACAAATGAACAAGTGTTTTGATAGAAAACTTGAGAAAATTCTAAATAATTGGTGATATTTTCCTTTAATATAACATGTGCTCAATTTATTATTAAAATTATTATTATAAATAAATAATTGAATTCTTTGCCACTAACACCTTAACATGGCTGGCCCACTATGATGAAGAGGTAAAAAAATATTTTGTCTCTTACTTACTTAAAGAGACAAAAGAAAAATTGAAGATAAGTATGAAAATTTTGTTCCATCAATTCTTAACAAGTGTAAAGCTTCCTTATTTTTCTTGATGGCATAAAAACTAATAAAATTTTTAGCCAAATATCCTTGAATGGCCGGCCCATAATTGTAGAATTTAGGCTTGGATTTTTTATTTTTTAACATATGGAAAAGAAGACAAAATTGGTGGGTCCCACTTGCCTTTAATTTAGAAAATTCGCCTTTTCTCCTTAAATACCTTAATCCTTTGCACTTTCATCCTCTTTTCACTGTAACTAACTTCTAAGTAACTTGCAATCATTATTAATCCTCCAATACTGGCTTCCATTTACTCTGTTTAACATTCCATGACTGTCTCTATAGTCGCTTACTTTTAAGTCCTTAATTTCTGTACCAAATTTTTCTTATTTGTCATCTTTGACTATTCATTTTCTCTTTTTAACTTGATTAATTCTTATTAACTTATATCACTTGTGTCTATCTAACATTAATCATTTATTTAACCATTTTGTCACATTCTATCTATTTTATCTCAATCCCTTAATTTTCTCAAGTTTATATATGTTATATTCTAGCTTCTATAATTGTTTCCAGATTTTCAATTTCTATCACTATCTATTTACTGCTTTCCAATACTCCTATTTACTGTCATTTATTAGCTCCGTCTGGGGTATTACAAACAATCTTCTATAAACTCCAATCCCATACATCTTCTTCATCAAATTTGACACTTCTTACTACAAATACATGCTTGGTCTTCACATTATAAAGTCTATAGCTTTTTACATTGCTTTCATACCCAAGTAGTATTGCCACTTATGATCTTTCATTTGACTTGCTTCTTTTAGCTTCTGGAATGAAAACATAATATAAGCATTCAAACACCCTCAAGTGATTTATAGAAGGCTTAGAATCATACTAGACTTCATAAGGGATCTTGTTATTCAATTACTTTATAGGCAATCTATTAAGAAGTTACACTAAGGTATTGATAGCTTCCGCCCAAAAATTCTTTGGCATTTGCTTTTCAAATAGCAAGCACTTGCCATTTCCATAATGGTTATATTTTTTCTCACATAGACCATTTTGTTGTGGTGTGTATGGTATAGTTAATTGATGTTTGATTTCCAAATATTCACAGAACTTATTGAATCTTGCATAGGTATACTCAATTCCATTATCTGTCTTAAGTATTTTTTTAATTCATAGCCAGCTTCTCTCTGCGTGATGGCCTTGAACTTCCGAAAAATCTCAAACACTTTTGACTTTTGTCTCATAAAAAATACCTAACACATTCTACTCCACTCATCAATGAATAATATGAAGTATTTATTTCTACTCAAAGATATGTTTGTTAGGCCACATACATCAGAGTGTGCAAGCTGCAACTTCTAAGTAGCTCTCCAAGATTGGCCTGAGTTAAATGGCAAATTCTTTTGCTTGCCAAGCAAAAATACATCACATACACCTTTGATACTGTGAATGGCAGGAAGATCTAAGGTGAGGCTATGAGAATACATATATTTCAGTGATGATATATTAAAATGGCCAAATATTTTATGCCATTTTAAAGTTTCATCAGCTAAAGTAGAGAGAGCAAGCATCTCAGACTTTTGAAAGTGTAAAAGAAAGCTTATATCTTTCATTTGCACACAAAACAACTCAGTTCTTCTATTGTCAAACACAATGTAGCTTATATCCTTAAATTCCAAGGAATAATCCTTCTCTAGATATTGACCCATACTAAACAAATTATGACATACTTCAGGCACATAAAGAACATCAAAGATCAATGTTGTACTTGAATTTATCTTAAAAATTATTGATCATGATCCTTTGACCTCTAACAGGTTCATATGAAATGTATTGACATTGATTGATAAGTAAACCCATTTGTATTGATTGAAATCCAGTGTACCGTAATGTTCCTAATGAATACTTGATATTGTTATTGATTTCCATTGGCCTATTTACATATGGATTTGCCAGAGCTGCCTCACGAACGGGGTAGTGGGTACATACCGTTGGCAATATGCACATTGACTATATGTGATACCCTAGTTGGGAAGGGTTAACAGTCCTGGCCATAAGACCTGATCAATCTTATGTTTACTTGATATGAGATCGACTGTGTGATTTCACATAGTCTATGTGTTTCAGGGCCTTTTATCTGTCTTATCTACATGATATGAGTATTACTTACCTTTTCATTAATTCCAAGCTTATACCTTATTGCTTACCACTGATGGCCATTCTATCATCGATTTAAATGTTATATGTTCCAAACTTCCAAAGATATTTGGTGTGCAATTTAATTAACCTTGACATGCAAACTTGACATACTGATATTCATTCATTGTATTCATTGTTACTAAACTTCTATTGGTATACTATATTATCATATACCCATATCACATGTGTAATGATGTATGCATGCTCACTGAGTATTTTTATACTCACTCTATTATGGTTTATAATTTTTACAGGGATGAGATAGTAAAGGCTAATTCCAAGTTAATTTCTTCTCCGACTTGGAATGTCAAGTACAACAAGGTAGAATATTATTCACTAAAGATTATAAGTGTCCACTCATAGAGCCCCATGGTACTATGTATAATTAGATGAATACTATAATGATGTATGAACAATGAAATATTTAATATTACAGTGACATTGAAAATGTAACGTGTAATGCATAATAATTGAAAATGTCAATGATAATAAACTGATGAAGACAGTGACAGAGGTAAATGATAAAATGAAATTTTCATGTTTTGAAAAAGATTTAGAAGTGCTATGTATGACTGCTGAACTGTGAAGTTGAGGGTATAAGGTTAGAAAATTATTGGGAGTGTAAAATAATTTTTAGTGCAGGCTGTGTAATTTTTGAGAAACCCGATTTTGGATCTGGAATAGTATTAAAATTACAAAGGAAACTTTGACATTTTTTTTTTAAATTTATAAGACATAAAAGGGATTTAAGTATTGATTAATGAATTAATATTGATTGAATGGTTGATAAATGGATTGTACTGGGTTCTACGGGTTTCCGGTGACCTTAAGTCTACCTGTTTCCTAGGATCGTCGCGACCCAAAAGTGGGTCGTGACACTTTTTTTTCATCATAATTTCACAAAAAATTTACTAACTTAATCCCCCCAGGTCTGGGTAAAAAAAATTTAAATTAGCCGGACTATTATTTCCCTGGTAGTATAATTAACACAGACATTTTTTGGGACAGTGTCTCAAAAGTGGCTTGGTTAAGGCTCAAAAATTCTTGAGTATTACACTCTACCATTCTCTGTATATTTCAATAATCGATTAAGCCTATTTATACTTGAATTAGTATTATATCTGTTACTACTGTCCATTATATCCATAGTCTTCTGTACTTCCCCACTATTCATTGCTCTGTTTGTTGGGGTATTACATTTGACCAATTCTTTGCTTGCATCCACTCCTCAAAATCACACTTGAGTATTTCACTAACTAGATCTTTGTACCAGGTTGAAGATTAAGAAACCTAAGTGTTTTTCTCACACTCAAACCATTATAAGTGTTTTACAATTTGGCTCATACTTAAACCCTTTAGAAGTACAAAAGATGAGAAGAAGAAGAAAATTTTACTTTCCTAACTCTCTACTAAACAATGACCTTCAACAACCGTAAAGATTTTGCAATAATTACTTCACAAGTAATAATCTTACAAGTTTCAGCTCAAATAATAATAAATATGATTGAATTGAAGTAATGAATTAATAAATGCTTAAACAAGGTTGTTCTTTTGCATTTAATCTTCATATTAACTCATATTTATATCCTCAGCATGAAATAGAGTCGTTTTTCCCTATTAAATGATTATTAATGCATTTCACATCTTTTTCAACGACTAGTTTTTTTTCTTTTTCTGCCAATTTGTGCCCACTACTTCCCAGTCATGCTTACGACTTATCTAACACTGATAAACTTCACAGCAACTACTTGACATTCTCAACTGTGAACTTTCTTTGAGTAATACCCGCAAATATCGCCCAAACTGAGGACTGAAGCTACTATCTCTCTGAGATCTTCTTTGAAGCACTTGCTACTCTCCAATCGCGGCTGTGACTTTCACCTCTAACCTTCTGTCCACTTTGGTTGTCTTACTCATACCTACGATACCATGGTAATAGCTGTGAAGCACTTTGGTAGCAGCGGCAACAAAATATTCACGCCTGTGACCTTCCTTTAGCGGCCATGACTAGTCTCTTACCTTGGACCTAAGTTTCTAGAATGCTTAGTCGTGGCTGTGACTTGTCTGGTATCATCCGCAAATAATCCGTTGCCTTGAACCTAAGCTTTTAGACTACTTTAGTCGCTGTTGTGACTGATTAGTCACCCCTGTGACTGTCTTTGGTCGCGGCTGCTGTTGCCCAGTAGCGCTTGCTACTTTCTACAAATCCTAAAACATTAAGTATGGAATTTTTGATATATTGCATATAAACATTAAGTTAGTTCTTTAATTAGTTATTTGTAATCATCAAAATAAGCATGTTAAGACATTAAAGTTTTACAATCTCCCCCTTTTTTATGGTGAAAAATAATCATTAAGTGTAAGATAAAAATTTTGCGTGAACCTCATGCTTTGTGCATTTTTTTAGACCAAACTCCCCCTCAACATGTGCATTGAAGTTAGAACTTAAAAAAAATTGGGCTCTTGCACATTCTTTCTCCCATTTTATTTGATAACAAAAAAAATAAGTTAAAAAACAAGGGGGAATGAGGAGCAAGGATTTAAGCATATATCAACAAACACAAAACATTCATTTCATCAATACTACAAATAAGTTACAAATAGAATTATTAATCACCAAAATGATTCATTAATCACCAAAATTATTCATTAAGACCAAATAAGCCAATCAACCAAAAATGTAATGCCAACATTTACAAAAAGTACCATATTATCCAAAAAGTCAAAAACATAGGCAAAATGGCCATTTCCAAAAACATAAGGCCAAAAACATCAAAATACTATTTACAACCACATAAAACAAACCTAAATCTAAGAAGATTTTGGATCATTTTCTTAGTCTTTTGAAGAGGCTCCAGCATTGGCAAGTGCAACAGTAGCAACTGCAGCGATGTCTGCTATATCAGTGTCCTTCTCCTTGCCTTTGCTCGAGAGATGGCATTGACACTCGAAGCAACATCATTGGAATCAAAATCCAAGGTCGAGTGTTGCTCCGATTCATAAAGCTCAGTGGTTAAAGATCTAGTTTGTCTCCTCAGTCTCTAGATTGCACCTTTCACTTATGAGTGAGAGGTCCTCATCACCTTTTCCATAGTAATGACCCATGCATCAAGATTGTCAATTTTTGCTATTAAAGATTATTGATGCTTGGTTTGTCGCTGCTCTATCTCCATAAATTTGGTGTTGAGGAAGTCCATAAGAGCATTGGAGGATGTCACCCTCTTTCCTTAATGGTCTAGGTGCTGAAGGAGTTAATGGTGTTGGAGGAGTTGGTTGCTGATATGTTCAATAGGGTCGAAATAGAGTTTTTTACACAGAGAGAGGGAAGAAATTTGAGAGAAAATAGAGTTTTAGGTTTTAGAAAATTAAAAAATTAAAAGGCTGGATGTTTTTTAAATTATAGATATCAAGGGATTCACGGACGCGATTATTAAGTAGTAGGCATGAATTCCAGGTAGTGGTTGTTACTCAATAGGGTTGCAGCTGAGAAGATGGGAAAATTGCATAAAAATTTAGAGAAATATTCGTAGGCACTACACATTTTATAGCGGTCGTCAATCTAGAAATTCAGGCACTAAATTTTCCTATAGTAGATTCACAAGTGCTACCAATGTGTAGCGGGAGCAAATCTGGGAAGTGCAAACCAAGTGCACAACCACACACATTCACATGTGTGACTAGCTAGTAGTAGTCGTGAATCATGAAAAAGAAGCAAAATATGCAAAAATTTCATATTCACAAACAAGGCATATAACACATCAAACATTCATTTTACAACAATCTTATCAAAATCACTACCATCTAGCATGCCTAACTCTTTAATAAAATTCATCCTTTCCTTATTCAAAAGTTTAGTAAAAATATCCACCAATTGATCATTAGACATAACAAATTCCAAAACAACATCATTATTTTGCATATGATCTCTAAGAAAATGGTGTCTAATATCAATGTGTTTAGTCCTAGAATGACGAACAAGATTTTTGGACAAATTAATAGCACTAGTATTATCACACTTAATGAGGATTTTATTTAGAGGAACACCTAGGTCTCTAATTTGTTGTTTCATCCATAATACTTGTGAACAACAACATGCAACAGTTACATATTCAGCCTCCACGATGGACAAAACCACTGAATTTTATTTCTTGCTAAACCAAGAAATAAGACAATTTCCTAGGAATTGGCAAGTATTGGAGGTACTCTTCCTATCTTGGCTACTACTCAAAAAATCCGCATCCGAGTAGCCTATTAGGTTAAAGTCCATGCCTCTAGGGTACTATAAACCAAGATGTTATGTACCAATCAAATATTTCAAAATTCTTTTAAACGCATGAAAATGAGACTCTTTAGGAAAAAATTGAAATCTAACACACAAGCATAAGACAAACATTATATCAGGCATACTAACGGTTAAATAAAGAAAAATACCAATCATATGCTGATATTTATTTTCCTCAATAGGTTTTCCATTTTCATCTTTGTCAAGCTTGATGTGGAGCTTATAGGTGTTCTATTAGCTTTGGCTCTATCCATTCCAAACCTTTTGAGTAGTTCCTTTGTGTACTTTGATTGGTTGACGAAGATACCTTCCTCACATTATTTGATTTATAGTCCAAGGAAGTACATCAATTCTTCCATCATGCTTATGTCAAATTCATTTTGCATGCACTTAGAGAATTCATTGCATAAAAGTTCATTAGTAGCCCCAAATATAATATCATTAATATATATTTGCATAATTAGCATGTTGTGTTTGTCCTTTTTAATGAAAAGTATGGTGTCTGTTGGGATTTAAGCCATTAGGCGCAGAGGAAAAATAAAAAAAATCCCAAACCAAGATCTCTATGTTGATTAAAATTGAAGATTAATTAAAAGATCAAGATCTTTACCTTTATGTTTGGAAACCTTTTCTTCACTTGATCACCAAGAAAGGGTTGTAGCAAACCGCTATCTTTCCCACAAGATGAGGAAAGCTCGACTAGTAATCCATGCGAAGATCAAACAACAAGCTTTTAGGAAAGAGGTGCCAAAAATCCTTAGTTGCAAGCCTTAGGATTTTTGGTTTGGATGGAGAAGGAATGGTGGCCGAATTCTTTCTTGATTTTGCTCTCAATGTTTTCGGCAAAGGGATGTGATTTATGACTTAGGGTTGATTTAATTATGATCTCATCATATTTATATGGCCCTTAATTAATTAGGTTTTAATCTAACGGTTTAGATTAAAACAATAAGCCTAATGACAATAATGCCATTAATGAAAGGTCAAACATACTCCTTTGACCTTTGACTTATTGATCTTAAAATTAACACAATCCAATAGTCCTAATTTAATTAAATACATCATATGTAAATAACTAAATTAGATAATTAATTTAATCATATTAAATTCTTGCAAAAAAAAAAACTCCATAATTAAATATATGAATTAAATCTCATTTAATCATAATTTAATTTCCTCTTTCACTTATTGTTTGAAACACTTCTATGCATGTAACCTAATAGGTTCCCTAATTAAATGACAACTTAAGTCCTTAATTATTTCCTTAAATTAATTTAGGAAACTCTTAAGTGGAATTCCTATTTCCAAAATAG
>CANXYC010606671.1:0-10789 GCA_948193065.1 Aleurites moluccanus | reverse complement strand
TATCACCCAAATAGAATCATAGCCTCTCTGTGTCTTTGGCAATCTAACCACCAAATCCATAGTTACCTGTTCCCATTTCCATTCTGGTAGTTGAATCTCCTATAATAAACCAGATGGTTTCTGATGTTCCACTTTAACTTGCTGACATTTTAAACAAGTAGACACAAACTTAGCTATATCACCTTTTATATTAGGCCACCAATAATGCTTCTTTAGATCATGATACATCTTTGTCACTCTAGGATGAATAGTGTATGGAGCATAATGGATCTCCTCCATAATCTGTCTTCTTAACCCATCACAGTCAGGTACACACAATCTGTCATTACATTTCAATACATTGTCCCTAACTGTAAATTTAGGTGCCTTACCTTCACTAACTAACTCCATAATCTTCAGTAGCTGTGAATCTTCACTCTGGGAATTCTTTATCTCATCCAATAACAATGGTTTAACCTGAAATTGTGCTATCAGCATCTATTCCTGCCCCTGTAGTTCAAAATCTAGAGTTAATCCCATTGCTACCAATTCCCTAAACTCTTGCACTAGAGGCTTTTCTATAACAGTCACATGTGCTAAACTACCCATAGATTTTTTGCTAAGTGCATGTGCTACCACATTAGCCTTCCCTGGGTGATATAAAATCTGACAATCATAATCTTTTAGCAATTCAACCCATCATCTCTGTCTCAAATTCAGCTCTTTTTGCTGTAGTAGATACTGAAGACTCTTATGATCTGTATATATTTCACATTTCACCCCATAAAGATAATGTCTCCAAATCTTCAAAGCAAAAATCACTGCAGCCATTTCCAAATCATAGGTAGGATAATTCGCTTCATGCTTCTTCAACTATCATTAAGCATAAGCAATTACTTTCCTATCCTGCATCAGCACACATCCCAAGCCAATTCTAGATGCATCACAGTATATAGCAAATGTACCAATCTCTGTAGGAAGTGTCAATACTGGAGCAGTAGTCAAACAAGTCTTAATAGTCTGAAAACTTTTCTCACAATTTTCACTCCAATGAAACTTCTCCTGTTTCCGAGTCAACCTGGTTAAAGGAGCAACTATCATTGAAAAGTTTTTAACAAATCTCCGGTAATATCGAGCTAATCCCACAAAACTCCTCACCTTAGTCACTGTAGTGAGTTATGGCCAATTAGATACTGCTTCCACTTTCTGAGGATTAACTTTGATGCCATCTTTACTAATAACATGTCCCAGAAAATGCTATCTCAGTCAACCAGAAATCACATTTAGAAAAGTTGGCATATAATTGATCCTAAGATGTTCTTCATGTTCCTCCTTACCCCTAGAATAGATAAGAATATCACCAATGAAGACAATGATAAACTTATCCAAATAGGACTTGAACACCCTGTTCATCAGATCCATAAAAGCTGCAGGTGCATTAGTCAACCCAAATGGTAATACCAGAAATTCATAATGTTCATATTTGGTTCTGAAAGTAGTCTTTGAAACTTGCTCTTTCTTAATCTTTAACTAATGGTACCCTGATCTCAAATCAATCTTGGAGAAGTAACAAGCTCCCTGTAACTGATCAAACAAATCATCTATCCTGGGCAATGGATACCTATTCTTCACTGTCACTTTGTTCAGCTGTCTATACTCAATGCACATCCTCAATGTTCCTTCTTTCTTCTTTACAAATAACATTAGAGCTTCCCAAGGTGAACTACTAGGTCTGATAAACCCCTTGTCAAGCAGTTCCTATAACTGTACTTTCAACTCCTTTAACTCTGGTGGTGCCATTATGTATGGAGGAATGGATATCGAATCTGTACCAGGATACACTTCAATCTCAAATTCTATCTCCCTTTCTGGTGGCAATCCAGGAAGATCTGCAGGAAAAACATCTGAAAATTCCTGTACTACTGGAATATGTTCTAGCATTGTAGTATCCACCACTGATGCCAAATAAGCCATGCACCCTTTCCTGAACAATCTCTATGCCTGAATAGCTGAGATAAGTCCTGACATTTTCTTATTTTTCTCTCCTTGAAAAATAAATTTTTCCTGCTCATCTAGTCTAAATTCTACTTGTTTCAAGGAACAATCAATAATGACCCTATATAAAGTTAATCAGTCCATATCCAAAATCACATCAAATTCCAGTACTGGTAACTCAATCAAGTATGCAAGTAATACCCTATCAGCTATCCTCACAGGGCAATTTCTATATCTATAACTCACAATTACATTCTACCCCAATGGAGTAGCTACCTCCAAGGGCATCAATAAAGGTTCTCTAACTAGCTTCATTTTTCTAGCATACACAGAAGACACAAAAGAGTGTGAAAAGAGTGTGTGACACCAGAATCAAATAATGTGTATGCCTCAATATCATGGATAGGAACCATACCTACTACAGTGTCATGCAATCCCTAAGCTTGCTGTGGAGTCATAGCAAAAACTCTCCCTTGATCTCGCTCTGCTGGTAGCTGTACTGCTAGTTGACCCTGTCCTGTTGGTCTATCTCTACTAGCTCTTTCTCTACTCATCTATACAGTAGGCTGAGATACTACTGAACCAGTCTGCTGTGAAACTCTCATAGAACACTCCCTCAAATAATGGCCAAACTACCCACATTTAAAATGTCTCTGCTCTAACCCTACATTCACCAACATGCCTCTTTTAAAAAAGATTTTATAATCTCTATAATTTTTTTTATTTATTATTTTTATCAAACCAATCAAATCAACTATCTATACTTAATTTAAAAAAAAAATTAATTTGAATACTTTTTATTATTATTTAGTTTGTTAAAATATTTAAAAATTAATTTTATTAATTTAATTAAAAATGTTTAAATGGATCAAATCGAACCATAAATGGCTAATAGTACTTTTGCAATACTGGGGCACTGATGGACAAAATGAAAATATGCCAGGTGGTTCAAGTCACACGTGTGATTAGTAATGGACCCAAACAAATCATATATTAACACCACGTAATTCGAAATTCTAGTTAGATGGTGAACCTATCATATATGTAGACACGTGTTGAAAATTGAGCAGAGATCACGTGAAAAATTGCTCTTTTTTTTTTTTTCCTGTGAAAAATTGCCACGTTATTTTCCATATAATAAATTGTCTTGTTGTTGAAGTAGAATTTAATGCGTGCATAGATAAGATCGCTTGTGGAGTCAAATATGGCGCTGAACATTTTTAATTAAATAAATTTGTATAGATTTTTGGTATTAATAGGGTGGAAATTAATTATATAATTTTAATATTAAAAACTATTTATAAAATCTTTTTTTTTGGAGAGATTAATTAAAATTTAAAAAAATAAAAAATTAAATTAATTATATTAATCTTCAAGTTATTCCTCTAATTACATCTTTATTATTATGTATTTATTAATAATAAAATAAAATTATTTTAAAAATAAACATAATTTTATCGGTAAAATTATTATTAAAAAAATTAATAATATTTACATATACAAATATAATCTAACAAAAGATGGATACATAATGAAATTTTAAAAAGACAACATTTAAATATTCAAATACTAAATATAAATAATAAAAAATATATGTTACATTTATAAAAATAAAATAAAATAAAATTTCAAAGTTAAAATATTTTATCATTCATAATAATATCTAAATATAATTTTTTTTTTCAAATAATGAAAATCACATTGAATGTTATACTAAGCTTTCATTTTTTTTTTCTTCTTCAATATACATTATAATAAACAATTAGAGACAAAAGAACTTAACAATGAATATGAAAGTATGTTCTGGACTTTTCTGATTGTTGCCCAAATCGTAAAGAGGTAAATTATTAGAAATGAATGTCTAAATTTTATTTTCATAATAAATGAAATGAGTCGTGATGATATTCTTAACTATTAGTTTATTATTTGAATAAAGACTATTAAATTACAAATTAAAAGAAAAAAAGAAAGTAGAGGTCAGTCAAAGTTGGGATGCAAGGATCAATAATCCAAGGAGAAGCTAAAATAAGAGAGAATATTATATAGGACGAAAGCAACACATAATGACATTATTAAGAAGGAAAAAAACAAATCTGCTTAGGATCTACCCTTGAAATTAACCACAAGTGCATTGAAAACTTCATAAAAATTCCGATTTTCCTTTTTAAAATAATAATAAGGTGACACAACACAACTAGCTTTCTAGAAAATCCCTAGTACAATTAACTACTTATATAAGCTATTTAGGGTCTATTTGAAATTAAAACCAACCATCCAAGAAAAAGAAAACCAAAACTGACGGATAGTACTCCACAATGCAGTAAATACTAAATACCATTTCATTTAGTCGAAAACTTGGACAAGTACAATGCAACGAATCTAAAAGTTTCATTTGGATAAGAAATTAGAATTTAGAATTAAAAATTTTAATTCTAATTTTTTAAAATTAAAATTGTGTTAGAATTATAATTTTAATATTTGTTTCACATAAGAAATTAAAATTAAAATTAAAATTAAATAAAAAATTAATAACTATAAAAGTAGCGGTGAAATTAGGAGTGTTGGTGGACCGCTGACAATGGTGGTGGATCGCTGATGGTGGTGGTTCGGCGAGCCATTGTTGTCGATAGTGATGATCTGACAAGCTATTATTGCCAGCAATGACAATTCGACGAGCCTTCATTGTCGACAGTGACGATGGTAGTGGTGGTGGTAGTAGACCGCCAGCGGTGGTGGTGGACCACCATTGGCAATGGTGACGAATTACCATCACCGGAAGGTGGCAGACCATTATCGCGGAACGGTGGTGGATCATCGTCGTCAGTGGTGACAGTGAGAAAGAGGACGATAATAGTGATTATAGAATTGTAATTCTTATAGGTTGAGATTGAAATTGTGAAATTGATTTTTTAATTATATTATAATTCCATGAAATTGTAAATAGATTTTCATTTCTAATTCTAAATAGCTACCAAATACTGAAATTGAAAATTTCAATTTCAATTCCAGACTCTTCAAACAGACCCTAATCTAAAACCATAATTAGCCTATGGAATTGCAACAAATATCAGAAGATGAGTTAAAATTTGTTCTTCTTTCTAGTATGCTTACAAAATATAATAAGACACATTGATTTGAATGCATTTGCAACCACTATTTAAAGGGTAGCTAGTTTCACGGTGAAGTCTTAAAAAAAAAGTGTCAAGTAGCAGATGTCAACAAGCAAGTAAAAGAGTTCAGTTCAACCTTGATCGTTTATACATTTATATGAAGTATGAACAACAAGAAAGCTACGAAACAAAGATTTTCTTTTGACAATTGACATCCTTTGCATTTGAACTTTTCACTTTCTAGCCTTGCCAGTATCTCACAAGCTGCAAGTTGAACAAAATTAAAGTAGAAATCAGCATACACTTTGTAAAAACATAAGCAAAATAATATCAAGTTCTGATCCTAACAGATGAATGTCTTGTTAAGTTTTCAATGAAGAATAAATAATAAAGTGGGGGAAAACTATAGAAGTTGATTTACTATTAGATTGCTAGTTACAAAATCAAACAACTGAACTACATCGAGAAACTGTTAGTTTTAGAAAGCCATCTATAAAACATAAAATATAGAATGAAAGAAAACATTCAAGATTGATTTTCTTTTCTTTCTACTCAGTTTTTCATTCATTTTATCTACTATTTATAAAAATAGATTAATACAAAAAAGTTTGGAGAGTCAATACCTACTCCAACAACCATTCCAGATTTTAACTTCCTTAAAATAAGGATTTACACATCTTTTTAATTAACCTTTCTTAATATTAGTAACTAGTATATTAAAATATTTAACTAAGAGTATCTAGAAAAATCTCAATTCCCATCACTCCTCCTTGAGATTTTTCTTCAAAACTTCTAGCCGTGCCCTTAATTCTTCAAATCTTGCTTTCTGTAATCCTTTTGTCATGATATCAGAAAGCTGCACCTCTAATATGCAATACTCCAACTTGATTTCTTTATTTTGCTCAGCTTCCCTTAAAGCATGAAATTTCACCTTAATGTGCTTGGATCTTCCATAGGGAACTGGATTTTTAGCCATAGAAATTGCAGATTTGTTATCAACCTTGATCATAGTAGCTTCATTTGAATCCATCTCTAAATCAGCCATCATTTTTTGAGCCAAATGGCCTTATTTGCAGCACCTGCTATTGCAATATACTCTGCCTCAGCAGAGGATTAAGCAACAAGTTCTTATTTTTTTGAATTCCATAAAAACATATTAGAACCCAAAGAAAATACATAAGCAGATATACTCTTTGAGTCATCAACACTCCCAGCCCAGTCACTATCAGAGTAGCCTTGAAGCATGCCATTGTCAACTGATTCGAACCAAATACCATAATCAACAGTCCTTTTAACATATCTTAATGCATTTTTTACAACCCCAAAGTGAACTTGACTTGGAGAATGCATAAATCTTAATAACAAACTTGCAATGTACATCAAATCAGGTCTTGTAGCTATCAAGTATAATAGGCTACCAATTAAACTCTTGTAGACAGTAGGATCAACTTTGTTACTTCCCTCTTCCTCAAATAACCTCTCATTATATACTAGTGGAGTAGTTATAGCCTTGCATCTTTCCATTTTGAATTTTTTTAGGAGATTAGTAGCATGTTTTTTTTGAGAAATGAAGATTTCAATAGGACATTGATGAATTTTCATTCCCAAAAAATATTTCATCTCACCCAAATTAGACATCTCAAATATTTTTTTTTTCATTTTACCTTTAAATTCTTTCAATAATAATTTATCATTTCCTGTTACAAGTAAGTCATCAGTATAGAGAGATATCACCAATAGCTTCACCTTTTCTACCTTTATGATATATAAAGTGGCTTTATTTTCACTCCTCCTGAAACCATAATGAGTGAGATAATCATTAATCTTGTTGTACCAAGCCCTTGGTGCTTGCTTCAACCCATACAAAGCTTTATGTAGCTTATACACCATGTCTTCCTTGCCAACAAGTTTGTAATCTTCAGGTTGCTCTACAAAAATCTCTTCTTGCAACTCTCCATTCAAAAAGGCTGACTTCACATCCAAGTGAAATATCTTCCACTTCATTTGAGCTGCTAATGCCATTAAAAATTTGATAGTATCATGCCTAGCAATTGGTGCAAAAGTGTCACCAAAGTCAATTCCAGGTGGTTGGGCATATCCTTTAACAACCAACCTTGCCTTTAGCTTGTTTAGTGAACAATATGGATTTACTTTAGTTCTTTAAATCCATTTCAGCCTTATGACATTTCTTCCCTTTGGTTTTTCAACTAGCTTCTAAGTTTTATTTTTTTTCTATCATTGCCATTTCTTAATTCATAGCTTCAATCCACCCTTCAAACTTTGAAGTTTCAAAATAATTTGCTGGTTTTGTCACAACATTACATCTCTCATATATATCAGTTATAGTTTTGGTCTTTCTTGCATTTAACTCATCTTCACTTGTATCTTCATATTGGCTCACCATTCGAGAACCTGAATTTTGAACTTCAATTGAAGATATTGAAGTTTCAGCTTGTAATAAAGAGTTAAGATATTGGTCAATCATATTTTTCTCCCAATTCCAGTAGGAATTTTCATCAAATACTAATTCTCTGCTGATGATGACCTTGTGAGTTTGCAAGTTGAAAATTCTATAACCTTTAGCTTGTGAAGAATAACATAGAAAAATTCTCAAGCTTGCTTCTTTTGGCTGTAGGTATGTGTACATAGCAAATAGAGCAAAAAACTCTTTAATGCTTTGTTGAAGGCTTTGCACCACTCAAAGCCTCCATATGTGTCTTCCCATTTACTGCTTTTGTAGGTAGCTATTCAACAAATAAAGTGATGTATAGATTTGTCTCTGCCCAGAACTTATGAGGTAGCCCCTTCTCAGCCAACATACACCTCACCATTTCAACCATAGTTCTATTTTTTCTTTCTGAAACTCCATTTTGCTTAAGAGTATAACCCATAATCAATTGATGACCGATCCCCAACTCTTCACAATATTTAATAAATTCATTTGAATTGTATTGCATGCCATTATCTGATCTTAAGATTTTCAATTTGTTGCCACTTTGAGTTTCTGCCATTGCTTTGAACTTTTTAAACACAGATAATACTTGTGACTTATGACTCACAAAGTATACCCATGTCATTCTAGTTAAATCATCAATAAATATACCTATTTTTGCTCAAAGATTCAGTTTCATAGGTCCACAGATATCTGAATGTACCAGTTCAAGTTTCTCCTTAACTCTCCATAAAGAACTAGTAAGGAGTGTTTGCCTATGTTGTTTGCCCAATTGACAAGAATTACAAACAATAATAGGAATGGAAATTTCAGGCAAATCCTTAGTTAAGCTTTGACTGTGCAAAGTAGTGAGTGCAGTAAAATTAAAGTTCCCATACCTTTTGTGCCATAACCATGACTCATCAATTTTCACAAAATTAACACTTTCACCAATAGAGTTCTAATTCAGAGCAAACCTTTTATCAACCATAGGCAACTTAACAACTAACACACCATCTTGATCATAAATAAAGCAACATTTATTTTTAAATAATAGTGAGTAATTGTTTTGGAGCATTTGAGCTATACTCAATAGGTTTTGAGCTAGGCATGGTATATATAAAATATCATGTAGAATTTTGGTACTTTTTTTTTGTTTGCACAACCACTAAACCCTTTCCTTAAGCTTCAATCACTTCCCCATTGCCAAGCTTCACCTTGGTCTTGATACTTTTATCCAACTACGAGAACAAATTTTCATCCATTGACATGTGACTTTGTACAGCTACTATCAATGAACCAGGTAGGTTTCTTATTTATTTGTGAACTATGAGACACCATAAATAAGCTATCTTTAGGCTCATCGTTTTGTTCTTCTGTGTAGTTCACTAGTTGAAAAGATTTTTTTTGGCTTTGATTTTGCTTCACTCTGCAATTTCTTTCTATATGACCCATTTTCTTGCAAAATCTACATTGAATAGGTGGCTTACCCTTGAACCAACAATCTTTCTCTTGATGATTTGTTCTTTGACAAGTACCATATGGAAGGAATTTTCCCTTTTTTTCAAACTCCTTTGAACTAGAGGCTGACTTTCCTTTATTTGACTTTTTTCCATTATTCTTCTTCCCATCTTTCTTTGATTGTTTTTCCTTTTGCTTAGCTTGAAAAGCTCCTTCAATTACCACTTCATCTCTCATATTTGATTTTTGCTCTTGAGCTTGTAATTTGCTAATTAATATGCAACTAAAAGTGTCTTCAAGTCACAAGATTCTTATATTGCAGAAATCTTGGACTCAAATCTTACAAGTAAGCTAATTAGCATTTTTTCCACCACCTTCTGATATAGAAAAACTTCACCAAACAAACTGATTTTTTTTTACAAGCTCCAAAAGCTTTGAAGAGAAATCCTTTATAATCTCACCTTCCTTCATTCTCAACATTTCAAAATCCCTTTTGAGAGTTAAGAGTTTGACAATCCTTACCCTATCATTGCCTTCAAACTATTCCCTTAGTTTATCTCATGCTTTCTTAGGTGTTTTACAAGTCATTATCCTTGTGAAAATCACATCTGATAATGCTAAATGGATATAGGTGAGAGCCCTTGATTTTTTGGTTTTTATTCTTCATAATTTTTAATTTGAGCCAGTGTAGGATTTGGCCCAAATGGTGCAGGATCATCTCCATTTTCTACTGCCTCCCATAAATTTAAAGTCTTTAGATAAGTTTTCATTTTTATCACCCATATGTGATAATTTTCACCTGTAAACATTGGAAAACCGGTCCCTAGAAATTTGCCAGAAGCCATCTCACTAGGGATGGCAAAATGCCCCAATCCAATGGGATCCGTCTTGCCCTGCTCTGGCTAAAGCGGGGAATCCCTGTTTTGACTGGGAAATGGGGCGGTTACGGGGAAAACCCAAAATTTTTTAGTGGGTATGAGGTGGGATGAGAATATATATATATATATATATATATATATATATATATATTATCTTTTTTATTGTAATACCTTAGAAAATGCTACCATGATTGAACAGTAATATGTCTAGTTATTGGACTGAAAACACTGAAATAATGAAAGATAATTTTTGAGACACAGTCAGAATACATATGAGTTGCTTTTCCTGAAAATATCGGTGTTAATAATACTAGCCGGGAAATAACAATCCGATCGACTAAAGAATTTCTGAGTCAGATCAGGAGGTAAAGAATCACATAAAAATATGTATAATTATGGTAAAAAGAAAGAGGTGAAAAATGTTTAGGAACACTGAAAAAGTAAGTGATGACAAAATCGTAAATAAGTGGAACTTCGAAGGAATAGTGGAAAACCGACTGTCTAAGTTTCAGAATGGTTTTGAAACAATTTTTATAATAAAGTATAAATAAAAATAAGCTATTTGAATTCCCACTTTGAAATCCAATTTGTCACGACCTATCTCGGAAGTCGTGACGGTCCTAGGGTACGGGTGATGCATAAGCAACCAGTACTGCGTAGAACCCAATAACTATCTATATGGCATGCATCAAACAAATATCATTCAAAATAAACATAAGATGCTGAAGAAAATTCGACAGCACCTCCTCTAAAATTTGGACTATGCCTATGAAAACAAAACACATAAATAACACTTCTATAATATTCCATCTCATCTCAAACACCAGGATCCCTCTGGATCTCCAAACAATCTCAATATTACCGTCACAATATATATATAACATACACCACAATCATATATGATTACACAAACATTTATTATACTCAATATATAA